>JAUELC010068705.1:0-12290 GCA_031471745.1 Cryptochiton stelleri
GAGATGTTCAGGGGCGAAATGCCCTGAAACCGTACAAAACAATTTTTACATTAAATAGAAGACTGTATAATGTGTTTACAACGTTACAGAAAAAACAATTTTTTATAAAAGTAATAAAATCGGACTTGTTCAAATATGATGCCAAAAATTATGTAAAAAGGTGTTACAAAAATAAAATGTCATTAAAACTGTATGATCTCAAATTCAGTCCTTGTATATTTGACTTTAATGTCTGTCATTTAATTAAAAAATATGTGATATATTTTAATAACAATATATTGTATTTCTGACTTTTTGTCCATATATATAAGGGAAAATAAGTTCATATAACAGACAATCAAGTAATATTGGCATATGTATATAATGTCAGTATATTAAACTTTTATCTTTAAACTTCACTCAAATTGGGATTTTAAATAACAAATATTTAAAATATTTTCATTTACAGTATCCAAAACCATACAAAAATAGCTAATAACACAATCATTATAGCTTTAAAGAGGAACGGGTTCGATCTCATCTCTGTACCAGTTGGTCGTGTCTTTAGCGGGTAGAATGTTCGGTCCCACTGTGTCAGGATTGCTTCTTTCGCTCCAGACCAAGAGTTACGTCCCTGTAGTCGAAACTGATAAGGCGTACACGGACCGGTAAAACACTGAATCGCTAATTTAGGATCAGTCTTTAACAGTTTCTCTGGAAAAAAACAGGGGCAAAAGGTTAGTAAATAGTATTTGTCCTGCGAGATTGAATTACAACAAATAGTTGCTAGCCAACTGAAAATAAAAATCTGTGAATTTGTCATTTATATCTGGATTTTCTCTCTAGTTTTCCCCTGTTCATAACACGTGCATGTGTGTGTGTGTGAAACCCCAAACTGTGGATTGCAGCCATGTTACAACATGTAGATCGACTCAAAGCCATCCCATCCGCCATCTCGTCGCCAGGAAGGTTTTGTTGCCACCCTGACGCCACTGGCAACAAACAATGACAAGATACAAGACAACCACAGGACATAACAGGATGCCACAAACAGAGCGGTTTCATGCTGCCCCTTAGCTCTCTAAAAGCACCAGGGAAATATGAAGTTCCCTGCAATCGGCCGCGTCACCATGAAGACATCCACCAAGTTGAAATCTATTGACAAATTTGTTTAAGAGATAATCCGTCCGCAACACGTGTACATACATGTGTGACATCCACAAATAAAGTGGAAAAAGGCAGCCTGGAATAGGACACGCAGTTTGCCGAAAAGTAATACCAGCTTTTGTGTCACCACTTAGAGTCTAAAACACAAAGTTTAAAAAAAAACGATAAATTTGTTTGAAGAGATATCGCTTCCACAACAAGTGTATAAAGACGACATCCAAATATGGCTATAAGGATTGACATCTATGGAGCACGCAGTTTGGTGAAAAGCAATCCCAACCCACTTTTCATCACTGTGACGCCAAACACCTAGCTTAAAGAGTAAAATAAATTGTCTTCTGGAGGTATCGCATTCACAAAATGTGCATGTTATCATGTTAGTGAAATCAAAAATGTCTGAAGGCTTCCTTGTTAGATAACCTAGATTGACGATCCAATCACTATGTAGCCACACACCATATTTGGAATCTATGGATGAATTTGTGAAGAGAAATCGGGTCCACAACACGTGTATATGATTGACAAACCCTGATATCCAAGGTGGCCAAAGACATCCATATTGGACCAGGCAGTTTGGCAAAAAGCAAACGTTACTGTCGTCTCACCGTTATGAAGCAATTATGCCCACCCTCCAAATAAGAAATCTATTGCTTAATTGGTTCTGAATTCACATTCACAATATCAGGTGGATGAAATTAAATAAATGATTTTTTCCACCAAATGTCATACTTACTGAAATCTGGTTTACATCCCACAAGCTCTGCTAGCTCATCCAAAAACTTTACATAATCCACCTGAATAGTGTGTCTCGGTGACGTCACGTATCTCTTGGCCATAACGATCTCTTTCTGTTTAATATCGAACCACATCTCTCCTCGGGTCGGCAGTGTAGTGATACCCTAAAGTCAGGAAATGTAAAAATCATTAAAAAAATCATGTCAAACTTTTGGATTCTTGTGCGTGTGTGTGCATATGTGTTTTTCTTCAAAGTTTTTGTGTGTGAAAGATAGCTGCACCCTGGACAAATATTCTATAAGTTAGAAATTCTGTGAGTTAATGGCAAAAACTTACATAAACAAAATTCACATTATAACATTATTGATAATTTTAATATGATTAATGCAGATAAGAAACGCAAACATTTTCTTATTGTATCTGACGTCAGCCCTGGTTAATCCCATATCCTGGCCTCATTTACAATCAAAAATGTTCAAAAAGTTTTCAGAAAGTGTCCGAATAGCCAAATATGGAAACCAGTCTAAACAGGTAGAAACCAGCCTAAAGCAGTCAGCCTAATATTTCTTCAATGCAGAACCTAGCTAAATGTAGGTAGAACCAAACTAAAGTACGTAAAAACCGACCTAATGTTTGGTAGGAACCACCGTTAAGTACCGTATGTATAAATCGGCCTTAAGTAGGTAGAAACCAGCCTGAAGTAGGTAGAAACAGGCCCTAAGTTGGACGGAATCAGCAACTAAATACAGGATTCCTTCAAAGAAAATTCATTTCCACTCTCTTTCCATTCATTAACATGCCTCTCATCATTAAATTTAACCATAAAGCCCTTTGCGGTTTTATCCCCCTGACTAACACGTATAAATGACAACATATGTTATGATTATTCTTATATGTCAATGAAATAAAGAACTTAAAAGTTTATCACAATGTTAACGTTTTCACCTACCTTGAAGACTTGTGTTGCTAAACGACACTGCATTTCTGCCAAAGGCATAATGGCACCTAGTGGTTGAAAGCAACCAATCACAGCTAACGTTGGTCTGTCTAACTCGGGTGGAAACATGTATTTGAAAAGTTCTACTCTGTTGTCTTTGACATCAATAACAGATTTATCTAGAAATGGAAATCCAAACGTGTAGCCTGTGGCCACAATAATTACATCAATGTTTTCTTCAAAAGTCCCATCATCGAACTCAACACCTGTTTCTGTGATGTTACGAACATTTGATTTGATCGTCACAGCTCCACAAATGATGCTGGGATGCTTGGCCAAAATACCATGCTTAGGTTTCAACGAGTATGTCTCATGATTGAATTGGCTATCAAGTTGTTTTTCTCCCAGATAATTTTTGACAGAATCAGAAAGTAGATTTGCGATAATTCCAAATGACCGAGTGACTATATCCGTCAGCAGGTATACCACCAGCCTGGATACGATTCATTACCCATGATCCTCTTCTTGTGCTCAAATATACCTGTGAAAATAATCAGTTGATTAACTAAATGTAGGAATAGAGATTGATTGACTAGTAGGTGTTTAGCACTGGGCCCAAGTGGCAAGGGTATTTCACTTATATGATGGAGTTGCACAACAACAACAGTGTTTATTTATTTAATTGGAGTTTTATAACGCACTTAAGGTTATTTCACTCATATGACACGTTCCAGCTCAATAGGTGAAGGAAAGGGGTGTCAACACAATTGGTCACTTGATGAATCAGTCTAAATTAATGTTCAAATTAAGCAATTATATCAAGAGAGGGTAGACCCCTTCCTATCCAATAATATATTCAAGTGACATGGCCAGAAACAACAATACTCGGTTTATTTGTGTATTCATATTTCTAGTGCCATACAACATAACATCTCGACTTTGTGATGCCCCTTAGCTCAAAGAGCATCAAGGCAATTGAAACTCTCACCAAACACCCGCCAATGCTCTTCGTTATTGCAAATCTGAAACTTTTTAGGACATTTTCAGGTCAAAATGTGGGACACATTTAATGGCAGCAAAACAATAATAGAATTCGAAATTACATTGATACAATTCCTTGGACACAATTGAAAACAAAAATTACTGAATCTAAAATTTTGGACACCTTTATCCACACTGTGTCGGACCGAAATTTGAGATCAGCAATTTTGAAGTAAGAAAAGCAAGTCTTAATTGGGGACACATTGAATGGAAATTTGGTCTCCGATCAAAATTGGGGACATTTATAAATATTTGGCACAGCAACCGGCATTTTTGCCCATACTTACTTTACTGTAGCCAGTTGCATCTCGGACTATATAGCCTAATAACACAGACTAGGAAAGCTTACAAAAAGAAATCTGTCAAATACAGCACTTCTTGTCATAAGCGTGTTTATCAACTTAAATTGACAGATGAGATGAGATTTTGAGACTTGCAGTCTTGGGGGCTTTCCTTGGAGTTGGCAACCTTGGAGTTGATGGTTTTAGGGCTGTTGATTTTGGGGTTGGTGGTTTAGGGGATGGTGGTTTTGGGATGGTGATTTGGGGGATGTTGATTTTGGGGATGGTAATTTTGGGGATGGTGATTTTGGGCATGGTGATTTTGGTGATGGTGATTTTGGGGTAAGGGTTTTTTGGGTTGGTATTTTGGGGGCCTGTGTTTGGGTTTTGGGGTTGGTTGCTTTAGGTTGGTGGTTTTGGGTGACTGGTGCCTTGTAGTACTAGGAATGGATTATTTTCTCTTTGAACTTTTCTTGACCAGAAAAATGTGGCATCTTCTTAACGGGATTTGGGACATTTAAAAATATTTGGCACAGCAACCGGCATTTTTGCCCATACTTCCTTTACTGTAGACAGTAGCATCTCGGACTATATAGCCAAATAACACAGACTAGGAAAGCTTACAAAAAGCAATCTGTCAAATACATCACTTCTTGTCATAAGCGAGTTTAGCAACTTAAATTGACAGAATATCCAAATCTGGGATGAGATTTTGGGACTCGCAGTCTTGGGGGCTTTCCTTGGTGTTGGCAATCTTGGGGTTGATGGTTTTAGGCCTGTTGAATTTGGGGTTGGTGGTTTAGGGGTTGGTGGCTGAGGGGATGATGGTTTAGGGGATGGTGGTTTAGGGGATGGTGATTTTGGGGATGGTGATTTTGGTGATGGTGATTTTGGAGTTAGGGTTTTTTGGGTTGGCATTTTTGGGGCCTGTGTTTGGGGTTGGTTGTTTTAGGTTGGTGGTTTTGGGTGGCTGGTGGTTTTGGTGTTGGCGGTTTTGGGGTTGGGGTATTGGGGTTTGTGGTTTTTGGGTTGGCGGTTTGAAACTAAGAACAAACCTTTGATACTCTGCTGAGCTCCACGGCGATGTCACCTCCAGAGTTACCAATACCGATGATAACGATCCGTTTGTTTTCAAATCCTTTCATGTCCTTGTAGTCATGGGAATGGATTATTTTCCCTTTGAACTTTTCTTGACCAGAAAAATGTGGCATGTTCTTTTCGGCGTGGTGCCCAGTGCATATCAACAGAGCATCGAACACTTCAGTTGAAATTGCTTTATTTTCGTCCTGTATTTCAAGCTCCCATTGTCCACTTTGGCTAAAGTTTTTTGCAGGCTTCGCTGAATTGACACTTGTATTAAAACGAATGTGTTTCAAAAGGTTAAATTTTTCAGCGTAGAGATGAAAGTATTTGTTCACATAAGTGTTGTGCATGAAGATAGCATACTCTTTAGGAATGGGGAAATCGCTGAATGACATCATTTCTTTACTGGTGTTTATTACGGTGGACTTCATCACGCACCCTTGGCCATCTCTCACATTTTCGGTGTAGTTCCACAAACCGCCTATTTCTGCTGTCCTTTCGAAGCATACAACATCAAGGCCTTCATCCAAGCAGCATTTAACAGCAGTCAGTCCGCTAGCACCGGCTCCAATAACCGCCACCCGTTTATTCTGAGACATTGTGCTGACAATCTTTCAGCAAAAAAAAGTTAAAATTGTTAATCAAATCTTATTGACAAGGGGGATGTAGAAATGAAACGCTGAACCAAACTTTCTCAAAATTTGGCCTTCCCTGGTCTAGAGTCCATTTAAAATTGGATCAAAATAACTTTTTTAAGGAGTCTGCTCCTTACTTTCAGTTTTGATCTTGGTGTGCCTCCGGACACAATTGTTGACATAATCAAGTCAGTAAACATTCTGCAAATAAATAGAAGCAAGAGAAATGTTACTGGAGATAACGATTATTTGATTATATATGGAGAACTCAGGGACAAATTTTTGATCTTTGATCTTGGTTAGTTCTCTGAATTACAAACTTGACAGCTATTCATGAAGTTGTTATCCCACTTCTGACACCATTTTTTTTTGGAGACACTGAGTATATATGTTTGACATACTGTGTTTGTAGTTTTCATGGTATTTGATTCAGCTGTGGGTTTACAACTTACATGTTGAAGGGATGGATCAGGGGATATAACTCTAATCTCCAAACACCATAGCTAGTTCTAATACATGTTAACATGCTACATGCAATATCACTACATGAAATATATAATATGTATGCTTTGTGTTAGTGCTTTGCGATTGATGATCGCTTGGTATTGAACGCCGTTCCCAAGGGTGTTTCATGTATATGACAGTGATGTACAGTATACTGGTGATCAAACAGTATATAGCCACACTAACACAACCATAAATGTATAAAGAATAGTCTTATCTTGGGATATACATTTCAGGTTGCATTCTATTGGGGGGGCATAATACATGGTGATGCATATGTAAGGACATAATCTGCTTCGTGTTGCCCCTTAACTCTGTGCACTCCAGGGCAACGGGATGCTCCCTCCAACCACCTTCTCTTCGCCAAAGGACAAGTGATCCCACTGGAGACGTGTCCATTTTTCTCCTTATTTATAAAATACCTAACCAGGGTTATCACAAATTCAGAACATACTTTTCTACAAGAGTCCACCAGTTACTGCTAACACGTAAAACTATAAAAAAAATAACCCAGAAAATAAATTATAGGTAACCATTTCATCATTATTGAAATATTTATATTGGATCTTCTCTAGGATAAAGATTAATATCTTAATTTTATGAATTAGAAATTAAAAAAATCGCTTAGTTTGAGTGTTTGACGGTTAGATTTTCATTAGAATGATTGATTTTTTTTCTTTCTTTTTTTTTCTTTTTTATAAAAATTTATTGAACTTTCCTCCCTTTACAAATCAGGCCTAGATAAGGGATATCTATGCCTGTTTTCGTGTTAACTATATGTTAGTGATAGTGATACACAGATCACTTCATACATGTACATATTCACAGTATATATATGCATTTACAGGCTATTCATATGAACCAAGAGCTCGCAGTTAAAGGGAGATAACCCTATTTACTCTATAGACAAAATATTTACTTGGGATTAAACATACAGTTTGTTACCTATTATGTATAGGCACGCATCATGTATTCTAAGAACGCACTGGAATACCAATTCAGTTACATCTATATTTTAACACTAGTTAATACATCTAATTAAACACTCTTTTTCAAATAGTAATATTAGATTCGGGTAGTTACCATATTTGAATTTACTTATGCAAAGTTTACCAACTAAAATCCATCTATTAATTTCAACATATCTGTTATACTCATGAATTTCGAACCCAAACAAAACTTCGCTGGCATTAAGTTTAATAAATTTGTTGTATTTTAGTGATGCTTTACTTCAAACAATGTGATACGCTAAAATATGAACTACTGAAGACAGAGTCATGAGGGAGGATTCGAATCCCACTTCTGACACCAGTGTGACTGTCTGGTTGATCGGTCACGTTAAAAACTTAACATTAGAGACAATGTCGGAAAATATTATGATTTATTCCTTCTCAAAAGACAAGTTTAAAAGGGTAACTAGAGAAAAAGCTCTCTCATGAAAGAACAACGATAAATGATCAGTTATGTGAATGAACTTTGACAGTGACGTCGTTGGCTAATACTACCTAAACCTATTTGTATATTGAGAAATACTGATAACATGAATATAATTTAGTTCAACGGTATTAACGGAGGCTCTTTAAAGATATTTTCACAATAGCCTCAAATAGTCCTCATTTCTTTGTTTTAGATAGTCTTGATACTAGACAAAATGTACTTTAACAATCATGTGAAGTAATATCTTGTATTAAAAATGTTAATCATTTTGATTAAAAACGTTAAAAACATTTATAGGATGTCAATATGCTGTCACAATAATGTTTTATCATATCAATCTATTTTTTTTATACATTTCGTTACTTTGGCTGTACGTATTTCCCAAAAAGGTAACCGTAAGCAAACATGCACTTTGTTTGACCGTATATGAAAATACAGAAAGTGACGTCAGGTATCTCAAGAAATAGTGATTTAGATTTAACAATGAGGACGATTTAACGAGTAAACAGACTTTTATTTCAACATTCATCACCTAACACTACATGGATTAAAACGGATTATCCTATCAGTTTAGTTTCAATTGACAGATCAAAGTTATTATACAACTTGCAATGTCAATTTCCCCCCAGTGGACCACAGGTATACGAGGGAGTCACACGAGGTAACTCCGACTATCGCGGGTGGTGGTTTTATGACGTTTCCTTCCTGGTTTTCCACTGTATTTACATGTAGTAAGGCAGAATAAGAAGAGGATAATCCGTCGTCATGTATGTGAAATACACATGAGTACGACGTTGAACACCAATCAAACAAAGCAATGTCAATTAGAACGATGAAACAAGTTTTTAACGTTGGAGTATAGCATACAGACGTCACACACCAGGCGTCTAATATCAGTCAAGAGGATCCCAAATCCTGCAAAGGTTATCAAAGCTAATCCTGTATATCCTATACCTGCAGAAAATGGCCGGTCGTCTGTGGCACAGGTGTACAGTCTCCGATACGAAGATAAATTTTTCTGGTTTATTTTCAAAGAATCTAAAATGTCTAACATGAATTTGTTGTCCAACGAATTCCGGTCTCTTCCACAAGGACATTTTTGGCGGCACAACGTAATACGAGACGTCCTGGTATGTGTTACTGACGTCCGTGGCGCTGTAGACGTCAATGTTGTTGACTTCCCCGTTGTTTGGTCCGCAGCCTGAAGGGTTGTTTGGTCAACATTCGTTTGGTGCGTAATCATATTGGTTGTTTGGTCTGTAGTCATTTGAGTTGTTTTGTATGTAGTCATATGGGTAGTTTGTACAGATGTTTCCAGATCTAAATTTTGAGATGTTTTGGCAGACATCATCGTTATGTCTGTAGATTGGTTGCTTTTTATTAATGTTGACAACAGTGACGACACAGTAATTGGTGTAACATCGCTAGGCATCTGTGGAATTCAAAACACAACAGAAAAACATATTTGAACCATGATCATTAAAGAGTTGTGATCGCTAATTAAATGATGTGTGCATGTTCTCTTATATATTATATAGGGGCGACTGGGGCATCTTGAACGTGATTGTATTCTTTACAGTTTCCTAGGTCTATTAAAAATACCAGATTTGAGATGTAGTATGTTCAATACTTAAGGCAAAATTGAGAACTGACAACAGTATAAATAGTTGTAATGTGAAAAAATATTGTTCCCTCCAACCTCCCGAGCTACAAAGACAAAATACCGTGTCAAGACGAAAATATACCCTATCGTAATGTTTTTATGCCAATTCGATATTCAGCTGTGGATTAACGACAAAGATTAGGTAGATGTTCGAATGGCCGGTCCCATCAGCTCTATTGGCGTCCCTGATCGTACCGCGCTCATTGGTTACCACTCTCATTGGCGTTTTCTACCCGACAGCTGCTGCCATCTTGCAGCTGGTCATCGTTTGTTGTTCTCATGTCCAGCCACAATACGTTTTTTTGTGGTAAAATACTCAAGAAATTATACCACCGACTGGTATTTCGGACTTTCACGGCCGTTTCCACCTCAGGGTGTCGCTAGTAGCAGCGTGCAGCTGCGAACAACTTTCTGACCTCTTCACAATGCAGGAATACGTGCATACCCTGGCTGTTGTGCTGGAAGGCAACTCCTTCGATGGTGAACATTACCGTCACCTCTCGAGTTTTGCGTTGTACAAATCCACACTCTCGTGCTTTTTATACATGAAGATAATCTTAAAACAATTCAGAATACCTTCATAGACCGTGATGGTATGTTGAAGTTAATGTTCCACAGTGTCAGTGTCGGATTATTTTATGGTGACGAACTACGCAGTGGTCCAGCCATATTGTGTGCGAATAACTCGGGCCAATTTTTATTTTTAGGCAGATGATTTTGATTTCGTAGTTTTATGAGGATCGTCTGCAGCTAGGATAACACATCCGTACTCAATAAAGGCGAGCTAATACTCCAGACTGTCGCCCAAAACTGATTGGTAGAAGGGCAGGTGCTCTCCAACAGTTCAAAATCCAGTGCCATGTGGGACATGTTGCGGTATGCTTATGCTATGGCTTTGTCCGTTTTGTAACCTAGCCTACGACAATTCGATGTCTGGTTACATCAACATCTGTACTGGCGTCAAATACCCTGGTATATGGCGCTCTCCCTTTCTTGGTTTGTTTTCCATAGGTCGTTGTAGTATTCTTGTTCCAAATCTCCGGTAACTTTCTTCCCCTTCGATTATCGGCTTTTGTGTATTGAGTGGCCATTTTTCAGGCCATTTGCGTCATATTTGGCGCTAGGGGCAAAACTTGCATACAGGGAAATAAACGTATCCTATATGACATCAGATGCATGCCACACCAATAAAACGCAACACAGAGCAGATAATAGCAGTGAAAATAGGGAATTGAAATTGAACTATTTTTCGTAACAATAGGTCTAATTAGCCAATCACAACTGGAGAATCAAGTCACGTTGATAGTTTAAATGGCGCCATAGGTCGATTGATCAGGTCAAGGGTCAACGGCCTCGCTTTGGAGTTCACTAACTCACTCCAAATGCCTAGTCATCACATACAAGGTCAATAACCACAGTAAATCAATTTGACCATTTTATACAAATGGTCGTTGTAGCAGTGGTGTGGCAAGAGCTTTGTCTTCACGTCAGTAAAGTTAATGGACCTTGCTGCTAATTTGGGTCCATTGACTCAAATTGAGTTGTCTCCCTTAGAATGGAGTTGTTCTGTTTACGTTGCTCAACAATTTTGTTTGTGTTTCTGATGATCGTTTTCCTCATGATTCCCACTTCTATGTAGACTTGTCTAGTGGGGTATGAGGAACATCTGTCATTTCATGTTTTGTGCGAAATGTGTTCCCTGTGATAAAATTAATGGTGTTGTTCAGTTCGACGTGACGATGATTGGGCACTCTATGACATCCATGTTTTAGTTTTCCGTCAAAACGATGTCAACACAGGAGGCTCCCAACGGTATGCATGATAGTCAAACAAATGGTGAAACGTGCCAAAGAAACGCAGTGCCTGTGAATTCCACCGATGTAGTTGATGCGAGCAATAATACTGAAATACCAGATCATCGAGAACCTATAATCTGCGAGCTTTTGTGCTATATGGTAGATAAACTAGATATTTTACCTGTTGATACACTGGTTAAGCTATGTGAAGATGTATTCAGCGAGGATGAGGCTCAAGAGGCTAAAGACGTTTTGTTTAAATGCTGTCGTCATCTTATTAGTGTCAGAAACCGGAAACGCAATGGCCCTCAAAGAAAGGCAAACACGCTGCACGATATTGCAAAAATGATTCAAGAGATTGACCCCGCAAATGTGCCCTGTTTTGTTGCAAAAAGACTGAGTAAGTTGCCACCCGTCTCTACGAATCACGTAGATGTGTCTACACTACTGCGCGAGTTAAATGCTATTAAAATGCAAGTGTCAGACGTAATGGAATCAGTTCGAGATTTGCAAGCCATGAAACCAAAGGTATGTGAATTTTCAACCAGAATTGATAGTATTACCCATACGCAGTCGTCCTTTAATAAGAAATTTGACAATCTTAGTAGTAAATTGCAAGCCAGATGTACTCCAAAATCCAGGAAATCCACCTCTGTTGATGATATGAATAAGTCCGTGCTATTTTGCGATGATTCCAGCGATTCTAATAATACTACCAATTTAGCAGCGACAGTCTTTGACGACGCACTTTCCAAAAACGACACAGCCTCTACGGTTATAATGACTTCCCAGCAGCCTGATAGTAGTTCCGTGCGTGAGCTTAGATATACAGAGAAAACGAAAGTTCCTCTTTCTTCGTATGCTAATATTGTCACGTCCAATCGACCATCAGAAAAGTACATTCGTAATAAACGATTGACAGCTCAACCAAATCATACGCTCCTTGGAGTCAGAAGCTATCCCCCTGTGGAAATAGTTGTTACTCGTCTTCATCCAGACACCTCTGTTAATGATATTCGTGATTATGTTAGC
>JAUELC010068816.1:0-12290 GCA_031471745.1 Cryptochiton stelleri
GTCTCTTATTCACAAAAGGGCTTATTAGGATGTGCTTGGCAAATACGGCGTCTGTACCGAATGTCTGCTATTCACAAATGAGCATTATCCAGTGTGCTCCACAAATACGGGATTTGTCGTCTATTCATAAATGAGACGAATAGAATGTGCTTGACAAATACAGTATCTGTGACGATTACCACCTATTCACAAATTTGCCTTATAGAATATGCCTGACAAATACGATGTCTGTGGTAACTGTCTTCTATTCACAAATGCTATATATAATCTTATATAATGTGTTTCGTGAGGGTTAGACAGGCCGTTTTTTCCCACAAATTATCCTTATAAACATTTTCTGACAAATACGACTAATGTTTGGACACCAACAAGAATGAATAAAATCAACTCTTCCTTAGCACTATGTTGCATCGTCTACGATAATGTTTTATCCTACACTGACGAGACTGTGCAATTCCCAGACGTATATCCCATAATCCCACAATTTGATGAGTGACATTCACCTGTCAAAACATTGAAGCCGTGTACAAATCTCATCATTGGTATCTGGAAGAGGACTCTCGTCGTTCGTGCTGACCTTCTCCACGAACCACCAGTCGCGATCAACAAAAAGGCTACCTAAACTCCATCTTAAAATTATATTCTAAGTAAATTTTGCTCTCTTTATGATAACTGTGATCACGTGTTCGGTGCCTGTACTCCTAAGTTAGTCATGTCTAACGACACACGGTAAATCTCCTCTGTGTTGACCACCGTAGATTCATTTGTAGCGGCCTTCTTCTTTTTCTGTTTAAATGAAAGTGAACAAGAGCGTTAAAGCAGGAATGTTACTGACACTGAATATCACACCATAACCCCCATCCCCAGCTCCCGCTTACCGGAAAAGATTTGATTCAAATATCGTTTGCAAAAGTGTGGTGTAAATATAGATACTGAAATTGGCAGGCGTATTAACACTTGTAGAGGTCAACAGGGTCCGACTGCTCAAAGAACTATTACATTTAATCCGATGCCATAACGCCATGTTGAAGATCTATCTCTTATATACTATTAGTGATTTAATCTGTTATTAGATGACATCACGCCATGTTGCAGGTCTCTATAATCTGCTATTAGATGACATCATGTCTTATTGAAGGCCTATCTCTAATCCGCTATTATTGATTTAATCTGCTATTAGATGACGTCACAGCTAGTTGAATGTCTATCTTTTATCTTATTCGCTATTAGTGATTTATTCTGCTATTAGCAACTAATCAACCGTTGAGCAACGGGGCAAAGATTGGCTTACAAGCAACCAGTAGTTAAAATTATAAACTATACTCGTAATATTAGTCGACTAACTAATGACTTACTTTAATTTATGTTTACTTATTAAATAGCTCTATGCATGTCTAAGGGCAACATGTTCTGAGCATAATCATGCTGTCTTTATTCAGCCCTGGAGGAACATTAATTTTTCAACAGAGCAAAACACTTAATATTTTATGGCTGTATTAGTATGGGTATTAACTGTTGAAGTACACCGTCGTCATTGCGTACGGCGTTAAACACCAATCAATCAACCAATCATCTTATTAAATACAGTTTGTATGATTTCATACTAAATAAACAAAAAACGCTAAAATTATCTATTTTTTTAAACTGCGAACTTTAGTAGAAATTTAAATCCCACTTTGAAAAAAAACCCCTCTGATTTAGTAATTGTTTTGTTTTTTTTACTCCACTGTCTGTGTTATTTCAGCTACGATGTGAAGGTAAAATACAATTTCTATATTTTCTTTTTCCTATATTTAATAGTGGATTAAATCTATAAAATTACCTTTGACATGCTCGATACTTTAAAACAGATTAGTTCAATGAAGAGTGTAAGGACGCCGCAGACGACACCAGCTGCCACCAGCATAAAGATTCCCGCCATTTCTACAATTCCAACCCCTTCTGATATCTCTACACTACCACAAATCGCCGTCACTTCCGGCCACCACTTCTGTTTGAGCGTCTCTAATATTCGCTCTTGTTGTAATTCCAGGATGCTGGAAAGGAGGAAAAAGAAAACTTTGAGAATGAATCCTGACTAGTTATTGTATGAGATAAGGCATGTTTTAATGCCGGACATTGCTGTCAGGTAACGACCTGGAGCAAAATAAACGCGTTTAGGGTTAGGTTCTATTTTTTGTTTGATGGGGTTCTATTATGCTTATCTTCCCCACGTTTCCCTATACATGTTTTTATAAATGCAAAAGAAAACAATGCTTGCCTCCACCGGGATTCGAAGCCGTGTAAAGATAGGCCTTTATTTGTATTTTTCTTTGAAATTTGACATTTTCTCCTTAAGACGACTCAAAGTCCAAATATTTAGATCGTCAGAATATGTATTTTGATTTTTTTTTGCTTCAAAACCATTTATTTTTAAATAAAATTATGACGTTGTTAGAGGAAGAAAAATCTACGGTTAGTTTTTCGGAGTTATCGTTCGCCTGAAAGGAATCATAGGGATCAGCGTTCAATGTTGTGATATAGGCTTATTTCTATCACTTACATTCCAGAAACAACAGACGTCAATGCGGACTTTTCTTGAAGAGCGAAGGCGTATGGTTTGGCACTGAACTGATTTCCTACTGCTGTGATGTCACAAAATTGACTCATTTTATACTTGATGATCGGAGCCTCCGAAAAGAAGGCATAGCCCTCGTTTAAAACTCTGTGTATTCCTTCCTCCGTGGAATTAACGAATCCAGTCTCTTCCATTTGTTGCCATATGACTTTGTACCTGTCTGGTAAAGGATAATCCCAGACAGCATATCGGCTTCTTTTCGCCGAATTACTGTCATTTCCGTAACTCATTTCTTTCCATATCTCGTAGAAATTTGTTTCTATCTCAGCCATTCTCCGAAAATACGTTTGCATGGACGTACCCTTAGTGGTACTGTAACGTATTTGAGACTGGGCTAACAAGTCTTCAAAGTTAGCCACCGGAGCGCTGAGTCGAGACAGTGTTAACAGGGCAGCCAGGTTAGCGGTATAGGTGGCCATCATAATACTACAGAAGAACCAAAATCCCGTCACCAATATGCGGCTGGAAAATGATCGAGGACGCTTTTCTGGACCTGTTAAGATAAACACATGGTAACAATACAAACAGTATATACGCAATAGTTCATTTTAGGTTAACGTGTATACCTAAAACGATAAAGGTTAAACCAGCTTAAAATCGCCTATTTGTAACAAGTCAGAGTGAGATAATCTTATAAAACTGAAAATCAATACAAAATAAGTGAAATACGTACATGTGGTAGTTAAAAAGCTTATATATAAATTTACTTTATGGTAGTATACCACAAACGATATTGAGAATATACTCCATTAGTCTTTGGAAAGTCGAGTTGGAAATAAGTAAACCTCATTTTACATACAATATATATATATATATTTCTAAAATAATCATACTGGCACAGGGATGACGATTAATAAATAATCGATAAATTATCTCATATTCTAGATAAACTATCAGAGACAAGTTTTTTCAATGGATCTTAATCTCGAGTAGTTATGGAGTGATCTCAACACATTCCCATAGAAACGTAACATGGAAAATCTTAGTTACTTACCTGATAGTGTTAGGGATGCGATGACGAACCAGAAGCTGTCTTTAAGATCAAACCCCTCTCGAGCAGTTTGTTGAACTTCGGCAGCTTTGCCACACTTACAATGGCTTAATCTGTCAAAGGCATGTAAGAGAATAGCAGTGGCACCCAGTACGCTGAACCAGCATAGCCACACCTCGATGGAGAAGACGGTGGTGAAAGTGAACATGCTGCTTTCTACCTCAGTCTTTTTAATCATAATCTGTATACCAGCAAAGTCGTAATAAGGAGTTGCGAAGTCAACAACGTTTTCCCGTTCTGCAGTCACGGAAATAGGGCCCACTGCCATATCCGCTGTCTGTGAATAGAGAAATGTAAGTTAAATGAACCAGTTTATTTTCCTCCTTCAGATCTACAATGGTACCTGTCTAAAACGACACCGGAAGTTGCTTGGATTGCTGTCTAACTTTTATGTGGTAAAACATATTGCTGGCATCTTTGTCTAAAACGTACATTTTTCCTGATCCCATGAGGTGTCGGTTTACACAGGTTTCATTGTATATGTCAATGGTGGCAATCATAAAATTAATGCAAAATGCCGATAATCCAAAATCCAATAACCTTATAACTCGCCTTACTCTTGACAATCATTGTAAAATCAGCTTTCTTCGTAAGCTTCACTGTTTTGCTATCTATTAAAATGTCGTGTAAAAATGAATTTCGTCCAACCACACCTTGGTAGGCTGGCTGGACCAAATTTCAAATCCATCAGATATAATCGATAAAACCTTACGAAACAATTGCAGTTGAACAACTTTAAAGATATCAAGCAGTCAAAATACCTCGCTTTGTTCAATAAAATCCATACGGCTAAAATTTGCAGTTTGCAAAAATGGTGTCCTATTAAGTGTGTTGACATTTTTCATTGTGTTGTCAGAGACATAAAGCATACCTGTGGTGCCTCTGTTACCATAAACTTGACAACAATTACCTTAATATCTATTAAATTCGCCACAAAAGCCGGCATGACACCGTATACACAAACAAACAATTACTATGGATAATTTAACTGAAGATTCGACGAATAATATTTAATATTATGGTTTAATGTTTAATGTTATTTTATGCATAAAAAAAGTCGAACAATTACATGCTTTGTCCGGCTCTGACAAGATAATGACGATTTCCAGGCATTAAGGATAGCATTTTTGGAAACTGCTTTTTACAGTCTATCTTTTTAGACTAACTCTTTAAAATGTTTTCTGTCTCTTAAAAAATCAATACATACCAATTGCAGTTGAACAACTATAATTTATTTTGTTTGATTGAGGTTTTACGCCGTACTTAAGGGTTATTTCACTTATAAGACGGCATGCCAGCCCACTGGATGAAGGAGACCACCCACGACCCCACTGGCAACAAACAATGAAAATATACAAAACAACCACAGGACATAACAGGACGCCACAAACATATCGGCTTCATCTTGCACCTTAGCTCGGAGAGCACCAGGGCAACAGAAAGCTCCCTCTTACCGCTCGCGAACAACTTTAAAATTATCAAGTAGTTAAAATACTTCAAGAACACAACCATGCTGTTTTCACTTAGCACTGGAGGAACATTATTTTTCCAACGGAGCAAAATTCTAAACATTTTATGGTTCTGTCAGTGTAGCTGTCTACTGTTAGAATAAAGTGCCGTCATATAAGTGAAATACCCTAAAGCACGGAGTTAAACACCAATCATTGAATCAGTCAATGAATGAATGAATGAATGAATGAATGAATGAATGAATGAATGAATGAATGAATGAATGAATGAATCAATCAATCAGCCAACCAATCAATCAATGAATAAAGCAACCAATCAATCAATCAATCAATCGATCAATAAATCAATCAATCAATCAATCGATCAATAAATCAATCAATCAATCAATTTGTTTAATGCACTCTGAATATAAGTACGCACCTTCCTATGCACTTCTCCGATCATCCCTGTCCATGAACCATCCGGCAGCACAGCACCGAACTCTCCGTCCAGGGGCTCACTGATGCTATAGTTCACGTTTAGTCGATTAGCGATCTCGTCCAAGACGTCTATTGAGTATCCAGTATAAGTTATAGTACCATTTTCATCCACAATTCTGTTCACAAACGGAGACTCCTGTAAAACAGCAAATAAATTTATTGTTGCGATATTTTTTTAGGACTCATTGAAGCATGTCTGTGTTTCCCTGTAATCATCTAGTTAAATCGGTTAAAAATATAAATTCTCTCCGTTTTGCATAACGAACTTCAGGAAAGTCTACCGGTCTTCAGAAGAAGGCCAAATGCTTGTTGGCAGCCTTGTGAACCTTCGCTACCTTAAAGGAACCGAAAAACGGGTTAGTTAGTGCTGCTAAACCCTAACCCTACAGACGAACTAAGCCTAAATCTAACCTTTAACCTAATCCTAAAATGACGCCATATCTTATAAAAAAAGATTTACCTAAAAATGATGTCTTTGTGAAAGCGCGCTAGTATCGTAAAGGAACGTATTGCATTTTTTGGCCAAAGAACCGTAACTAAAAAAATTCACAAGCGACTCCTGTAACTTGAAAATCAATCATTTGTAACACAGCTCGTTTGAGGGTTTTCGCCAATCGTGATATGGAATATTCTGGGCGTACTCACGGGGAGAAGTGTAATGCGGAGGAGAGTGCCTTCCGGTTCCCAAAAACGTCCACCAATCATCCATTTCAAACTATCCGGGCTCCATTGACCTATCTGGTAAACGGGAAAAATAAAAGGTATTTGTACAAGAGATATACTGTATGCTTACTATTTATGGACAGCGTAGCTTGGTACAAATTTGAACAAGCCTGTTAGATGCATCCTCCAAATGCAATACGTCCGGGCCCATGTTTAAAAGTATTTTTTTCTGGTGGCCCAGAAAGTTAGAGTAGTTATGTCGTATCCAGGGGCGTGGACCAACGACATTTGCTGGGAAAGGAAACTACCGAAACTTGGTACATTCCAAACCCTCATCCAATCAAATGGCTTGCATGTTTCAATCAACAGTACAATTCAAACATATACTGTTATTTGGACAAAACCCGGCTGATGCACGAAATACCCATCTGAAACCACAGCATCTTTAAGAATGGTTTAACAATAATTATTGAGCCTCAACATGAATCATCCATTATGCATGTCAATTGTTATTGGGCCCGCCCCATCACAATTTAAAATGTTGAGTCCTTACAAATAATGTGTATTACTGCGTGCGGTGAATCAGACGCATTTGTTTATGCTGGTCCTGTCCTTTGTACTTGAATGATAATTTATAAGGATATCTCCGGTCTCCTGTTAGCTATATTCACCCATTTAATATTTTTTTTTATTTTAACGGTACTGTTTTAATTTATGAACAAACTCCATCCAATACTTGGACTCCCAAGTTACTTAAAAATGCAGTGCAACGTTTCAGTGTCGATCTTAACATTTTTTGCTCTATAACGCTGCAAAGAGTGACAAAGGATCACTAAATTGATAAAAGTGTCATCGGAGGTGAGTATCTACCAGATAACCTAACCACTGTTCCTATATAAACGAACAATCGAATTTAGTTCCACAGGCAGCGTTAAACGATCGATATATTAACAAATAACAGCATAAATTTCCAAAGTGTGAATGTAACACCATTATCATTTATTAATACAGAGTGAAATTCAAACCTACTTTGAACATACTATATTTTGATTTAAACGGTTAACTTAATTTGAACAAGAATTCTACTGCAGATAAAATAATGAAGTATTGTGCTTTGGATAGTCGACCTTCTGTCTTAACGGCTACGGCTGGTCGACTCAAAGCACTCGAGCTGAGTTATAAATACAGAAAGAGACACAACAGTAAATTGCATGTGGTGATAACAAATCTATATCGTACTGTAAGCTTCATTTAACACATACCGTTTCAGTGATTGCCGTTTGCTCAGAACAGCTGTATCGTCCTATCTGTATACAATAGTCCTGCTCAAAGGAATCTCCATTCCATTTCGCATTACCAAAGCTGTGCGGGTACTGTAAACAAAGATAATACGACAATATTGACAACTTGTAATGAACAGACGGTACGGTAAATACATTTTTGATGTCTTATTTGGACGGCTTTTAGAAGTTGGGGATGATATTAACAATGCCAACATACGTATGGATGGCAACTTCTTCATATATTGGTTACAACGTTTCAATCTCAATCCAGAAAACGTTTTCAATAAACGACGTCAAACGTAATTACTTGAAAATGATCTTTTAAATGAGATTGCAACGTTGCAACCAATATATGAAGAAGTTATTACTCGCACTGAAATTATCATTGTTCAATTTTTGGATGTGTATCTAATATAGAACAGTTCAGTCAATAAGCTTTTTTGATTCAATTCAATTGTTTATTAGGCTTAGCTATCGTGCACTCTCTCAATAATTATGTAACAATAACATGGCAATGGCATTTGATGAGAGATATCAGTACATCCGGTTGTTAAATATGGACAACTATTAAATTAAATCCACAACTCCACAAATAAAAATAAATCGAGTTCAGATAATAAACACAATTAAAATGGGTATGTATCTATATCTTACAAATATAGGTCAGCTATAGTATATATATTTTTATAAATGAAGAGAGAAAAATGTACTTGCCTCCACCGGGATTCGAACCCGGGAACTTTGGGTTACAGGCCGAAGTATAGTATATACTTATAACAATTATAGCAATCAATTGAAGATAGAGTCTATGTATTTTAATCGTTAAATATATATATATTTTTATATATGAAGAGTATAGTATATATATTATATATAATATATAATTCCTTATCCCGTCTAAATCTGCTCTTTCAAATATTCTACAATTTGTGTATTTTTATAGACTATTTTATTAAATCAAGACGGAAAAACAAAACAATAACCACCTCTGCAGCCACGTCATCATCCCATACGGTCGTCGTAACACTCATATTCGATGACGTCATTGGTTCCATACAGATATCAAATTGGAATTTAAGAGCAGAGGAGTTCAACGTGCTGATCTCTTTCCAATGTTGATAAAGTACATATGCAGACTCATAGGTTTCAAAGCCAAGATTCTGCAATAAGTTGACCAGAAGAGCCAAATATTAACGACATGTTTATTATTAAAAACTAGAAGGAATACTTCTAAATTTGCTTTTATTTGTAAAATAAAAGACGTCAGTCATAGCATGAAAAGGGCAGTTAAGGGGGTTTTATGTTTATTACTGTTATTATCATCATCAAAAACGATGTCCCTTTTTAGTTCATTCATAAATGAATTAAAATATATGTACAAGTCTAGATGATAAGATCACGTACTACCCCAAATAATGGCATATACTTCAACGAATTGCTTACTATGGCTATTCCCGACTTCATTCAACAGTATATAAATCTACCGGTAATTTACATAGGCCTTGATGTTCTGTTATTTGAAGTGTTGTTTTTGTTAAAAATTCTTTCAAAACATATTAATAAATGTATAAAAAAAAACACATACGGCGAAATAAAGCTATCGATGTTAAAGCAGTCTGGTTGTAAGGACAATGGTTAATAATTGGATAGAGCGGATCAATATGTGAAACAGAGCATGACAGTCACTATGCTGAACAATATATCCGGTGTTAACCCACTGACGTGCTATATAATTGTATGTTACAATTCTAAAACCTTCATTTGACATGTTCATATCATATCATACAGAATTTCAGATGAGTAGATTCTAATAATTAGGTTAAGGAAAATGCAGAAATTCATCATGAAATCCAAGGAGGGATTAACCAGTTTTTTTATTCAAGATACTTTGATTTAAGCATTAGTGTTATATTTTATAACACCTTTGCTTTTCATCGGCTCTTCAGTTACATTACACCGGTTATCGAAGCTCTACTTAATTATGCTCTTACGGGTAGATTGATCAGAAACACAAATCATTAAACTTCGAAGCTGCCAGGTAACGCAAGACCACTAATGTAGGCTTATCCAATAATTTTGATGGCGGTTTTAGTGACTTCATTCAAGTTCCTGTGATACCAAGCTAAACAGTTGCAATAATTAATTTCCTAGGCAACCCCAACTATACGCCATCGATGTATCACTTAAACCAGATATTAGAGTTATAGGTCAAATAAAAACAAGTAGGTCAAATCCTGTTGGCTGAAGTTCCCCATTGTCGGTCTTAATCTTTGACCAATGGCGGTGTAGTTATTACAACACTTTCTACACGAATACAAGTGTATTGTTTGTTGCAGTTACACCTGTATAAGCTGTACGAAATGCAATTGAATGTGTTGCTTTTAAGTTTGGGCAACCTCCAAACGACGATCCCGCTCTTCTCCCTCTTCGACGGGAAATACTAGACCTATCACATCCTAAATGCTGATGACCTGCCATTAAATTTTGAACTTAGTTATGTCCGTTTGAGTGTCTAAAATTGAATGTCTCAAATTCAGCTCAGTTGGCAAAAGATTAGAAGCAAAACCTTAACAATCCAAACCGAAGAGTCAACGCTATATCAAGTTAAGCCTTCTTCCACTGACAAGATCCCTAAAGACGTGTTGATTGACTCTGAAGAGGAGGATACATAGTTTAGTCTTTGCACTTTTCGGCACTGGATCTTATGCCTATATGGAGATTAACTGTAGTGATCTTTAAACAATATGTTATTGACGATTAATCAGTAACACAAACAACAAACAAATTTATAAACACTAGTATACCTTATGTCCGCAGAAGGATATCCGCACGAGCTGTAAACCTAGTTTGTGCCGTTTATGCAGTAGTTTATGTGTCGTTTAGAAAGTGACCATTGACAGTATTTTTGTTATTTTTGGAAAACAATTCCTAAAACATATACCAGTTCAAACAAGTTTGAAAAGGTTGAGAAGGCCGGTTAGATGCGTGGCCGGCATTTACTGCTGGAGATTTTCTGCCCGACATTGAGGGTCGTGTGTTAGATTATGGTACGAGTGTCAGTCTGTAAAATTTTCTGAAGTAGTATCTCTTCTAGCAAGATAATGTTCCTCAAAATAACTAAAATATTGTATGTGACATTTAGTCAACACAATAACACTGCTTTCTGTATATATATATATTATACATTACGGTTTCTTGTCTAATAACTCATAAGGATGATTAAATAAATATACCGAAACCTCGAGCTAATCATGAATTCCATTTCCTTTTTCCGAGTTGTGGCTATGCTTTATTTTATGTAAAGCGTCTCCGTAGTAGCCATAGCAGTTATTCTGTTAAGTACATCTTCAAATACAAAAGGATTTCTTACCAAATTATTACTGTCGAGTCGTTGCATCAGCTTGGCGATCAAGGCTTTATCCCTGTTGGATGGTCTTAGATATAACGAATTATTTAATTCACAACCAAAACATTCGTTAATATCTTCATCGATACTGACTATGGCCCACGTTGCCAACTTTGGTCTGTTTCTAAGCTTACAAATCTGAAATAAAATTATAAAACATAAACCTGGGATTTGCCAGTAGTTGTTAGCTTGATTGGGGTTTTGTCGCCGTATGTTTTATACGGTTATTTCACTCATATGACTGCGTGCCAGCTAGTGGATTAAGGAAATCACCCTTGACGTCACTGACAATAGACAATGACAAGGTACAGGACAAACACAGAACGCAAAACATGGTTCAATAAGACAAAGCGTTCAAATTTTTAGCGCAACACGTCACAACAAATCGGCTTCGTGTTGCCCCTTAGCAGAGATAGGACAAGAACACAAGCTCCCATCAGCCACTCGCGAATTTGCCACTGAATCTCGAGATTTTCTACATTCCTCTACAATGCTAATAAACAATGATGTTCAATAAACATCGATTTGCCAATTTTGCATTTCCATTTCAAGTAAAATTTGTTATTATTTTGCGAAATATGTAAGGATTCATGAGCTATATAATTATAAGTTGCACTTATATAGTATAGTAAACTTACTTAACCAGAAGGATCACGATGCAATATAATTATTTTTTCTGTATTGGGTCCACAGGGCATGATCTATCCTTTGTAGTGGTCTTTGCTACGGTCGTTTCGATTAATTAATTTAATCTATGTTTTTCAATAATAATTTTAAACTTCACATCAAACTGGAAATTCAATAAATAATTAGTTTCTTAGCAAATAAAAACTGTTCTAGAAAAGAAATATACACGGCAATAATTATATCTCAAATTAAGCACGTCCTTGTGTAGTTTATATGTCCATGGACAAGAATCGTGCTTCTAAGTATGTTATTTACTTAAGTGTTTGAACAAGAACGCAAAAAGCAGATAGGATCGATAGAGTTGGCAAACAATTGCTCTACTTTATATCAGTAAGACATGAATTAAATTTGGTTCTAGCCAAGATATTGCTACAATCATATCAGGTCATCAGTTTTAATATTGTGTGTTTGACAAGCAAATCCAATTTGTTAAGACGAAATGAGTGAAAATTGAAAGAGTATTTGTCTAGAACACCATATGGCCTATATTTGACTGAAAAAAAGAATGTTACAACCAGGTTAAGTTGCAGATTTCAATCACATGTAATTACCAGAACATCGCTATCTTTAATGTGTGCTTGTGATTTGATGTAAGCATATTTACTAATGGGCAGTCACCATAAGATATTGTTTG
>JAUELC010069037.1:0-12286 GCA_031471745.1 Cryptochiton stelleri
TATTGGTTTCAATTATGACCAATTTGGCTTCTATATTGAATATTTAGGCAAAGAAAGGACAAATATTTAATATATTTCGTAGGAATTGATTTGTCAAATCTAAGGGCAGCTAAGTGGCCCATAGGATACTAAGTACAATTATCCCTTGACCGCAATTACGCTTGTGGAATTTAGCTGAGAAAACAGCGTAAAACTATTACCCAAACAAATCAATACAGGTCTCGATCATAAAAGCATTACGGAGACAGTTGTATGAACATAGTAGTAAAATAGATAATCATGCCAAATAATAGCAAACATGCATGTTAGCCTCCAATTATTGGGTTGGCCTATACTCACCAATCGCCAGAGGGAAAATATATAAACATTTTCTTTTAATGATATAGTGTGATTTACATGGTTTGTGGTTTTCTGACGAATCTACATATTCAAATGACCAGCACGTATACACATGCATAATATTAATATTTTCGTTATTATTTTAGGAACACCCTCTTAGTTAAAACATATACTAGTTCAGAAATGTTTCAGTCTTACCCCGTACCGTACGGGAAACGAAAAATAAAACGAAAATTTGCATTGATAATGCTTATATAATGGTCACTCTCTTTGACTTATCTTAACTACATAATATAATTTAGAAAATTTGCAGTCCGAGCTGAGTAGTGTCAATAGATAACGAAATCACTGTTTATGGTCACTCTCTTATAGTTAAAACACAAAATATAGTTCAGACAATTTTCCATCCATTTTCCGCACCGTACGGCAATCTAAAAAAATAACGAAAATGTTGTTAAAAGTCACTCTAAACGTCACAAAACAATATATCATTATCAGGACAGTTTCTAGAGCCAATTTAGTTCCGGAAAACATGGGCGCCCAAAATATTATATGCCCAAATTAGCCAGTAAAATTACTATAAAATTATCTTTTTTCATAATATCTGAGTCAAACCCAGTCTGATGAATTCGGGACAGGAACCTGGATAAATTTGCTAGAAACTCCACTGATTATATACATAGCAAAATTTCGTCTAACCGTACAATATGAGTGAAGACCTTTGTTTTATAGCCTATACAGTTCTCTCGTTCACATTATAAAAAAAAGGGAAATGTATTGTTTAAGTAATGGACGAGCCTATCTCTATTAATAACAGCTTTGTGTGAACCGCTAGAGGTCGAATATGCTCAATATTAATACGTTCCTTTGTTGGTGATTTACTACATATATGCGCATATTAGAATATGAGGACTGGCACACAGGTGTACATTACAAATCACTGACGAAGAAAGGTAAGCACAAATAAACAGTTAAATAATCTTAAGGCAAAGGATAAACGCGGTGTAGGCAGCGATGACCAAATGGAAGAGTCTTCCCCATATACTCAGGAGGCGCTGGGATCGATTCCCTGTCGAGCAAGACCGTAAACAAAATGACCTCGGGATAAGAGCAACGACTGTCCAGTGTCAGAGACTGGGTAGGGTATGTTGTTTTTTTTCATTGGTGCTTAACGTCGCACTCAAGGGTATTCCACTTATATGACGACGGATTATCCACTTTTTATTCTGCCTTGCCTAATACGGTGGAAAACCGGAAAGAAACGTCTTAAAAACCCCGTCCGCATTAACCGGAGTCACCTCATGTGACTCTCATTTACCTGAGGTCCACTGGGTGAGTTGAACCCTTGTAGTACATCGAAGGAGGGTTCGCAGTACAACACTCTCACCATGCACTGAGCCACGACCGCGGGCCTTTTGTCTGACACGCTGTTATATGACTAAAATACCCTTAAATATAAACCCCATTCAACAAACAGATTTGTGAAATGACTCTTCTGAGACCATATGGTTTTATTTAAGACAGGAAATTGTTTATCGTTTTCAATTGTGATTGGCCATATACTTCAACATGTAGTCAAATAAATAAATAAACTATTGATAGCAAGTTTTTCTAGGCAATACATATGCGTATCGGTGAGAAGGGAGATAACTTCCATATAAACCGGTTTAATTGCATATATCTTGAACACAAGAGAATTGCATGGACCTACTCGTATTACATTGAATTTATGAATCGATTTTAATAATGCTGTGAAAAATACTGTCCTGTAAATGTTAGAGGAGGAGAAACCCTAAAACTAAAGTTAGTCTAAAAGCTAGACTATAGCGAGAAGTTTAAAACAAATAATATCCTAAGTTTGACGAATAATTTCTCAACCTTGTGAGAGTCCAATTGGTACTTCAAAAGTATGGCAGACTTTTCATGCCACATCGTTTGTCTTTCCATAACATTATCTATTATTCAATAAATTATTCCCACAAAATTACACATTAAGCTTCAATATTGCACTGTCTCAATATTAAATATTTTCTACTTTAAAATGGTAAATAGTGAATACTTATCGGTCAACATTATTATTTGTTTTAAATTTATGGTGTAATCAAGTTCAATCCACTGTGAGTAGGCTATAGGCCTTCTTTTTTTTTTCTTCTTGTTTTTACTTAATAAATAAATTCCTGTAATTGTATTTTGCAGTTGTTTTATATCGTATCCCTTACATGCATCTTGGTCCGGGGGTGGGGTGTGGGGGATTTGGCAATTAAATCAAATGAAAAGGTCCACACTATAAATCAACGTAATTTAAAGAAGTTTATGTTCCTTTTAAGACTGATTGATATCCATTATCGTATTGTTATGCTATTTTAGTTTAAGCTGTATTATAAAAGCTGTTTTATTTTTCAGATGTTCGGATTGAGCTGGCTGCCCTGTGTGGTCTTATATCTGTCATTTCCTGGCACATATGGTCAGTTCAACAGCGGGTCGGGTGTGGCTTCGTGCCCGGCCTCACAAGTTTCATGTATGCCCACAGACGACAATGTAGCCGTCTTCCCAGCCACGGGGTCATCCACAGACGCCGGCTTTTATATCGGTGGTATATTCGCTGTTCATGGTAAAACCAGCGAGGCATTTACATGTGGAACCATAAACACCAGGAACTTCCAAGAGATGATGGCTTTCCAGTGGGCAGTGGACACCTCATCTCTCAGACTTGGTAGTGCTGTACCCAGTGTAAATAAAGGTACTGTGGTTTTTGATACATGTGGCGAGGATTTCTTTGCAACTCAGAGTATATTCGGCATGGAGAAATGCAAAACTAAGCCAAAGTTTGGTTCAAGTAATAACGTCACAGAAGCGCGTAGTACTGTGGATAGAAGTTCTGTATTGGGATTCATTAGTGGTGTGGATGGTAGGAACGGACAGATGTCTGATGAAGCGAGTCGTATGGTAGTAGGTTTACAGAAACCATTGATCAATGCCGGCACGTATGGAGAGCAGTTTGCGGCTGGTAAATCTGGTTCCCGTCAAAGCTTTGTGACTCCGACCATCCGTCAACAAATTGAAGCGACAGTCGATTTGATAGCTAAAAGTACCTCTGCAGAAGAAACTTTTGTTTCAATAGTATATTCCAGCGATGCTTTTTCATCTGAAGCTTTTACGGAGTTTCAAACAGCAGTTAAATCTAAAAGTATCTGTATCGTCTATGAGAGCAAAATGAATATTCCTGTAGAAGATGTTCAGCTTGAAGTGACTGCCAGAAATTTGCTTATCAACAGAGACGCTAGGTTTGTCATTAGTCTGTTGGACGTTCCATCATTTCGTAAACTTTACCGGGGACTCTTAGACAGGACAAACAATATCCTAAACTTTACATTCGTCTTTCCTCCATTCGCTGAAGACGTTGGTGAAGTTATTTTAGAGACTGACGTAGTTGCGTTAGGAGCTGTACAAATACGTCACAACGCCACCGGTGGTAACGTGACAAACATTGAGGACTTCAAGAATTATTATCGAAACATCAATCCTAACTTATTTCCCAGTGTCCCTCTCGTGTCAGAGTTTTGGCAGCAACGGTTTCAGTGTAACCTCATTGGCTACACGGGAAACAAGGCACTTAGTTACCGTGACTTCTGCAACAACGCGTCTTCTCTGACCTTGCGGGATGATACTGTATCAGGAAGGGCCGGGTACATCATCCAGGCTGTGGACGCCCTCTTGATCAGCATCGAGTCTGTTAGGAAAGCTCAGTGTTCCGGTAGTAGCTTTTGTCCTGCCATGACAGTCGATCATTTCGATCAGGTTATACCAGAAGCTCGAGTGCAGAACCGTAGCGTGTTTAAAGCTGAGACAGGAGGGCCAGAGTCATGGAGATTTGAAGCGTTTCATCTGAAAATGGGAAACGTTTACAAGAAGGTGCGTGTCATTAAATACTGTTTATTTCATTGGTGTTTTACGTCACACTATATGTTATTTCACTCGTGTGACGGCGTTTCAGTCCAGTGGGTAAAAGGAAACCAGCTTGGACGAAATGCCAACACACCATGACAAGATTCAAGACAAGCAAAGGACAAAAACATGCTGCAATAAGACAAAGTCTGAACACTTACAGCGTAAATCACCACAACAGATCGTCTTAGTATTGTCTCTTAGCTCAGAGAGCACCAGAGCCCAGGAAGCTCCCTCCAACCACCCGTTATAAAATACTGAAAACAACAAAAGACTTTGTTTAACGGACAATCCTTCATTAATATACGTATTTCCATTGAAGAATTATAGCCGTAAGTGTTCTTCTGTGTTCTAAGGTTTTTGTTATACTTGCTAGGGTTGAACGACATTTTGTTATATGAATGTTATATTGAGTAAATTCACGGTCTAAGGGGAAATACTCTTCAGGTAAATGCATGGTGATTTGGTGCCTGATTCTGAGGATCGTGAGTTTGAGTCCCAGCCTGGAAATATTTTTGAACTATTATCAGTTTTAACAAAGAGGGTGTTATCTCAAAATAAAGAGAGAAAAAAACTGTATGTTAAAGCTTTCGCATATAACCCTTTTTTCAATTTAACATTTTTGTATTTATTTCTTTTAAAATAGGTGGGTTATTTCAACAATGAGGAATACACCAAACAGCAAAATATTTCGGCTTACAGAAGACGAAGAGTAAACGGCACAGACATGATACAAGAGGAAGAGTTGAAATCAGACTGTCCACCTGGGAAATGTCTTCTGTGTCGTCCCACACCTGCTGTTACCACAACTGCTCTTCCCAACACCACCACATCTAATGAAATGTTGAGAATCTTACCTGGGGGTTTGGCCACACATAGAATGTCCCACAACGCCCATATCACAGGGATTCACTTCAAGCAGTACCGGCTAGAGTCTGAATACACTTCCAGACTCCTCGCATCTGACTACCGCAGTGTGTGGAGCGTGGCTCTAGCCGTGTTGGCTGGACTCGGCATCCTGGCAGTCTTCATAGTGGAAGGAACTCTGATATACCTCCTCAAAACGTACAAATTCATAGGGCCTGACGGAATGAAAACCACCCATTTTAACTACAGAGCGTTGTGGTTGGGACAACTCCTCTTATTCGGTATATTTCTGTCTTACTTGACTCTGTTCGCCTATTTACCTGTTCCAACCAAAGCCACCTGCGGGATTACTCGGTTTGGAGTTGGTATCTCGTATGCCATCATGTTTTCTTGCCTTCTAGTGAAGTTAATGGTTATATTGAGCACTCGAGTCACCGATAAATTCATGGCGGGAGAAATCCAGACGCCCTTCTACCAGAGGTTTGTAGCGATGCTAGCTCTCTTCCTGGCCGCTTTCTCTATACAGCTTATCATAGACATCCAGTGGTTGATCCAGGTGCCTCCTGAGGCTGTGTTGGTCAGAGATAATGGCGGAAGTCTCGCCTGGATCTGCAATCACTATACATGGTCGATGGGACACGGGTTCTGGGAGATGCCATTCTTTGTCAGGACAGAGTTTGATAACCATCTGCTCACCTTGGTATACATCATGTTTCTTATTCTCGTTACATTCTTATTCTCTCTAAAGGCGTTTGATCTCGTGACAAACATGAGAGAGAGTCGGTTTGTTACACTGGCTGTCGGCATCTCTATCGTCATCTTTATTCCCTGGGCCATGATTGGTGGGTTCATGAGCGATCACGTGAGCGCTCACGAGATCGGAGACGGTTGTATCGGCTTTGGGTTATTCTTTACAGTCACTGTCATTCTCTTCGCCATGTTTCTGCCTAAAGTACGTCAGCTGGCCACCATCGGCTTGGAAGGTGTCTTCTTGGAGGACGAGAAGGACACAAATTATGCCGGTTCTACAATTTACTCTCCTAACTCCACGTTTGTCCCTGGTCACCGGAGTATGTCGGGTTATGCTGAGGGCAGTATGATTGGTATGCAGACCATTGACCGCAGTCTTCAGATACCAACAGACGATCTCAGTGCTAGACCAATCATCAACGTAGATACAAGTTTCATGTCCACAGATCAAAGTATATACGACCCCAGTGAGTATGGTAGCTTTAATAGGCCGTGTTCTATAATCTACGTTATGAAATAGATGCCCTCGTTTGTGTCACCCTCCCCCATTGTTGGCCCCCTTTGTTTAAAAGCATGCAGAGATTAACTACCTTCTAATATTTCTTGATTATGTTTACAAGTGATATATTTTAATTGCCCTCCTTCTTATCACATTTACTGTTTGGAGAGTTGCATTGTTCTGCATCATATTACTTATTAAATTGGTTAAAACTTTTAAGAGTTCCATTTACCTGTATCATACAACTCTTAATAGGTCATATATCCTAAGCGAATAGCTATGAAAATACGCCAAAGATTGACCGTAGGCCAAAAATCCAAAACGTTTGCCAAAAAAAATGCATCTTCTTGGGGGAACTTCAATATGTACAGTTTATTGAAATCCGAAGTTTCTTCTTTATTTGGAGTAGTCATTTTAATGTATACTGAACTGCAAAAGAAACGTCGTATTTTTCAAAAGTTAAAACATAACCATCGTCAACAGATATAAATTAGACATTTCTTTATTTATATTGGAATATGTCAATTGAAGTTAAACCGCAATAGCGTTTTTCAAATTGACCGGTTGACTTTGTAAGTTTAAATATTTCCTACTAAAGGTTTGGGGTATTTCATTTAAAGCGGCGTTTATTATGCTAAGTTTCTCATTGGTTGTTTTGATAACTATATATGTATGTTTTTTCAGATGCCCTAAAGTTGACTCACCCCCGATCATCCGGTCCTTCTCTCTACAGTGTCCGGAGTACTCCTAATCTCTATGATCCACCGGCACTCTATCAGTCACGGACTTTTACGCGGGATCTCACGGGAAGAGGCTACATCAATGAATCGTTCACAGGATCCGAATATCCATCTCTCTATAGACCAAAATCTGAAATCCTGCTTTATAAGAGTAAGACACATGCTTATTCAAAAGTAATATAAAATGGAACAGTAACGTACATTAGGGAAGTAATGAATATTGCTCCAGTGACCCATCTTGGCCCAGTAGCGCCTATTGCTCCGGATACGCATTTTAGCCCAGTAACGTATATTAAGCCCATCAATGTTTAAGAATGCAATCGCGTATATTGGCCCAGTAACGTATATTGGTCCAGTAACGTATATTGGTCCAGGAACGTGTATTTGCCCGAGTACGTTTATTGGGACAGTAACGTATATAGTTCCAGTAACGTATTTTGGTCCAGTAGCGTATATTAGCCCAGTAACGTATATTGGTACAGTAACGTATATTGATCCAGTTAGAAGTAATGGCCAAGTAACCTATTTTAGCCAAGTAACGTATATTGATTCAGTTGCATGTATTGGTCCAGTAAAGTAGTTTGCTTCAGTAACCTATTTTGATCCAGTAACGTATATGGGTATCATTTGGGATTTTAAAATATAAATTCACTCATGGCTTTCGATTAATATAAAACCGACAAATGATCTCAGATGTTTCAGAATCCAGATAAAGTTTTTCAAAGGATAAATATAGCAATGTGAAGATGTCAAAATGAAAGACCTTTGTTTAGTTTTTCTACCTAACTTACATTTGAATTGATCTCAAACTGAAGATTTCCTCTCTCACTTTGTTAAGAACTGATCTATACTTTTGATATAGAATATATTGCCCATCAATGTGTATGTAGTTGCCCTGCATCACATTTAATTGGGAGGGGGGGGGGGGGTTAAAACCATTATTATATTACTTAACCAATCAACGTTTCAGTTATATAAATTGGAGAGTGCTTCATGTGAAAGTAACTCCAAAATGTTGCTGGACAATATTCTTAGTTATTAACGTATTCCAAAGGGTGCATCATTACCGACCTTAGGCTCGGGCATCCTGAGCCGGAATTTACTCGCCTAGTGTTTGTACTTGTGGTAAAACAGTATCATTTCCCCCAAGATATGCGTGAAGCAACATTTGTTTTGCACTATAAAACAAACTGCCGTTTCAAAACAAAGGGGAGATAATTTGACTAGGAGCAAAATAAATGTCTTGTTCCACTCTCGAGCATGTAACATTACTATTGTTGCACGTCATCGACATAAATCATACAACGTCGTGTTTATCTGTATACCACGTGAAATTCTCAATTGAAATGTTCAATGGGAACAAAATAATTTGACAAGAGGTTTGACACTAGATAATATGGCACGCAACTTACACATGCAAACAATAGGGAGAAATTTAAATGAGGTATAATATATCCCCAGAACTAAATGTCGGTATGGTTTCACAGTTGGTCTTCATTTGTCTCAAAATTATGCATTAATGTAACACTTATTTTATATTTAATGCGTATTTAGATACGATAATTCAATATATTTAAATTATTTCTGAGATAGTTCATTGTTTTAATACAGACATTTGATTCTTTTTGGCAGGTCCTCGCTCAGACATTGGTTCTCTCTGAATGAAGATGATGGTTTTCCGATCATTTTCCGGATAAACCCCTTATATGACATTACTTACAAAAATGTAATTGGCAGAAACATGCATAAGGCCACAGATATCCAGGTCAAAGAATATATTGAACATTCTGAACATTATTCGTGAATATTCTGCGAGACTTCACCTCTAACGCATACAACGGCCATCTTGTATTTCAAAAGCTAGTTTCCGATGTTTCGGAGACCGGCTGCCAGTGCGTAGTCAGTGTGACGTATATATAACTTCTAATCCCTAACAACATGCGAAGGATGGAGTAGAGATGCAAACGAGCTTTGATTCGGACATCTCCGTGGTAAAAACGAAGATAAGCGAAGGAGTCAAAATTAACTTATTGAACAATTGACATGGACAAAAAAAAACCAGATACAACGCCTTAGACAATTTACAAAGCTAATTGTTTGTCAGTTTCCAGTTACATTTGAAAGGAAATTTCTCTGAAGTTGAACTTAAGAGAGTTTCAGAGCAGAAAGAGCATTTCGCAGGCAATTTGTTGTGACATTAACTTAACTTTACTTACATAACGTTGAGTACCCGAACGTGATCTGAAAAACATATTGTATAACTAAAAGAAAGGTGTCTTTGTCGTGTTCATTTTAATATGTCATGTGAGTGCCATTGAGAGTTATTCTCTGGATAAGGGCGACATTTTCAGAGCGTAGTCATGCTGTCTTTACTAAGCACTGGACGAACATTATTTTTACAACAGGGCAAAACACTTCACGTTTTGTGGCTAGTTACTGTCGCCGTCAATTCATCGAAATACACTTGATCACGGCATTAAACGCCAATCAATCAATCACATTCTCGAATTGAACTGACTTCCTGTGAGCGATACTAATTTATTGACATTTTAATTTGGGTTTTTTCGCAGCACTTACGGTTATTTCACTCATACTTCACGCGCACCAGCCCAATAGGTTAAGGAAACCACCCTCGACCTCACTGCCAACGAATTATAGGGCCTATATATTTTCATAAATGTAGAAAAAGACAAGTTGGCAAGTACTCACCTGCATGGGGTGTTTTGGGCGTTCGTCCGCTGAATTTCGGCTCCGAAAAATGGTCGAAAAATGATTGAAAATGATTTAAAAAACGAGAAAATACTCGCTGACATCGGCTTCATTATTCAGAAATTTATAAATGGCGTCCGTGATAAAGGGAAGATCACAATCACCTCGGTCAATGGAATGGGCTAGATGTTGTGATCTAACGTGACTTCCCTTGACCACGGACGTCATTTATAAATTTCTGAATGTCGAAGTAAGCGGGTGACTTGTTTAAGCTATGCCCGTTGTACTTTTAAGCGACCGCAATTATTTATAGTTTTTTTTGTATGTTACCTGTTACCCCATGGTACCCCATAGCGCTCATACATGACCGCTCTTTGGGAAGTGTCAATCTCCCTTCATAAGGAAACTCGTCCGGCGAAATTACGCTTTCTAATTAAAACTTACATTAGCGGAGGGCTCTAGCCACCACCAAATTCCCCAGGATTGTTATCCAGCGTGAGCGTGTCGACCACAAAGTATTGAAGAGAGAAGCGACCGTTTTCATCGCATTGTTTGAAAATGGCCTTAAAATATTTCTTCCTGGAACAATCTGCTGCCCAGGAGAAACTCACTTATCACACGTTAACATGTACCTATAGGATCGGGATTTGACTGGTCAGTTTGGCCTTGGCAGCAGAGTGTTTGTTCCAGGATAAAATATTTGCTAAGTTAAGTTTCTGTGAAACTGACAATAGATTTGAATCCCGAAACAGGGGGGAAGTCTGTGGAAAATGAAAACCCAAAATCAGAAAACCGAAGTTATGTGAAGTAAGTCATGATTGGTACTATAAAGGTTGTGCTGCATGGGGATTGGTTTGACCATAGTATAGTCTACTAATGTTTATTGATTACAAATCTCATCCAGTCAAGTAACTTATCTGAACAGTTGATGTTGACAGTCAAAACCTGCTTGCACGACAATGAAATCACAAGACTCAATCGATATATAATATAAAATGCAACAAAATTGAAACTAGTCAATAAGTTGGAAATTTAAATCAATCAAAAAACTTGAGTGGAAAACTCATAAAGTCATAATTTAAATGATTTAATTAGAAACTTCCAAAAGTTTACGCAAATCATTAACATTTTCAAAACTTATTTGAGTGGAAGTAAACTCTTATAGCTGTGTCTGGGTCTCCTATCTTTATAACAAATGCCCTTTTCAGGGCCAACCATTTCTCCCGAAAAAGATTTTCCAAATGATTGCGCGACAGTTCGTAAACATGGGTTTGTCATCTCTCTATTTTACCTTAGCGCCACAAGCCAGTTTTATGTTTTTTTAAGAGGTAAATAGACTCAGAATTGGATAATAAAACAGGTCATAAAGCAATTATTAAGTGATATTCATATTTCAAAGTACATAAAGTACTCTGTACTCTTCTGAGACACTGCAACTCATCGAAACGTTCGCCACCACTGATGACACAAAGCGAAACTATATATTTGGATTAGAAACATCTTCAGAATTGCCCCTTTAGAACATATTTGTAAATCGGTGTAAATCATCAGGTTTTTGTCTGATTTCAGGTTTTTTCTTCAGGTTTTTTGCTCACTCTTGCTGGAAAAAAAGAAGGGTTTCATGTTTTCTATCCAACATTTGTTTACACCTCTGATATTTAGATAGGAGTTATAAATCCTTGCAGCGATTAACTGAGTCAACGTAAAGTCTCAACACAAATGCTTTGCATACAAGTATACATAGTAAATATGTTTTCAACTGTCGAGTTACCTACTTGGCAGCCTTCTGGGCTTCTGATAATATATTGTAATTATCTGTTCATTCTGTCAATCCACATTTATTATTGTAGTAAATAATTTCCTGTAAGAGTGATATACCTCGACAATGTCCTAGGTTGTATGCGTTACCAGACATTTTAAGGAAATCTACACAAATGTTGTCAATATTGTCAATAGTGGTCTATCACAAAAAATAAGTAGTTCTCCAGAAACTAAAAAAAAAATAAATTGTTCCCAATTTATAATTAATTATTTTACCACAGTGAATTTAAGTTATATATATGTAATGTGAGTCGTTTATGCGTGATTTACAATCAGCAGAGAAAATAGCCGAACCGAATTTAACATACATATGTTTTATATATTTATAAAGCTGTTATGTGCTGGATGACTATTAACTTCTCTTATTCGACTGTCGCGTCCTTTGACAAAATTTCTGAATGTCGAAGTAAGCGGGTGACTATTGTTTAAGCTATGCCCGTTGTACTTTTAAGCGACCGCAATTATTTATAGTTTTTTTTTTATGTTACCTGTTATGACTAGACCATGGTACCCCATAGCGCTCATACATGACCGCTCTATGGGAAGTGTCAATCTCCCTTCATAAGGAAACTCGTCCGGCGAAATTACGCTTTCTAATTAAAACTTACATTAGCGG
>JAUELC010069148.1:0-12282 GCA_031471745.1 Cryptochiton stelleri
AAATTTGAATACAATACGATCATTTTTTCAAAAGTTAGAGCACGGAATAGAAATACGGACGGACGAACAGTCAGATTGGAGTATGCAAATAAGTAATGGGCTGAATGTGAAGATAGTTGAACTTGAGCGGCATATTCATATAATGAACATTGACAGCAAATTTGAATACAATACAATCAGTTTTTCAAAAGTTAGAGCACGGAATAGAAAAATGAACGATTGACCAAACACATTGCAGTATGCAAATAAGTAACGGGCTGAACGAAATGATAGTCGAACTTGAGTAGTATATTTGCATGATGAACATTGACAAGCAAATTTGTCTGCGTTTCCACCGCGGTGTAAACATTTTAAAATGTCAAATGTTCCTCGAACTACGCTCTTTACAGGCGGATATATTTTCTACTACACCGTCAACCTTTGAACCCGTATTTTTTGTCATTCGTGAATCGAATAACGAATCCTGTTTTTTTGTCGTTATTCTTGATTCGAGGAATGGGTTAAAAGCTATTGGTGAACATACTATACCGGCGGGAAGCCGCTCAATATAGGCATATATATTTTCTACTACACCGCCTATCTTTAAATCCTGCTTTTATGTCGTTATTCGTGTTTCGAGGAATGGGTTAAAACCTACATTGGGGTACATACCATACAGCCGCTCTTTCTCGGCGGATGATATTCTACTACACCGTCAACCTTTGAATCCCGGAACGTGTTGCCAATCCTAAACGTAACTCTCCAGCTTTACTCTGGTTGTCGTGTATATTCAGACTTCCTGTCGTAGACTAAACCCACCATGGGAAAGGTACGATATCGCTTTGACCAATATCTTTGGTACCTCACAACGATGGAGTAGAGGAATCTATTCTCTGTAAAGCAATGCAAATAAAGTGTATTCTCTAATATCAAGACTGACTTAAGTGCATGTTATGTTATGTTATTTTATCGGAAATTCACTAAGTCATCGTGACCTATAATCGATCTGAATTCTACCACCAACGCATCAACTCTACAGAGAATGTAATTAAAAGCTGTCACAAAGTCGAGCACAGATGTCTGTGAATTGGTGCAGCTGAAAGTACTTAATAATATGGCACTTAACCCTTGTACCACTGTATATGTAACATTGAGTGCTCTCATTTTTCGATTTCTTTGGTCATTACCCGATGAACACTTCCCCCAAAACCCCCAAAGGAGGCACTTTAAAACCCATCTATAATAACGTTATCAAAATTCACAATGTATGTGGCAATTGACTGTTTTAAAAACATGATGCTTTTGAAAAATAACTATCGTTAAAATCTATCTATACACCTTTTTAAATACACTGAGATAAATAGAGGTGGCATAGGTAAAAAAAAAGTGCACTTCATTTACAGATTACGGTTTTTAGTATTCGATTTTTTGACAGCAAAATGTCGCTAGTCGCTACCGGTATCTAAAAAGCATGCCTCTCCTTAGTGCATTCTGCTCATGTTGATCAATGCGAAAACTCCTCCGATATGAGTATCAACATGCATTAGGCCCAGGCCAGTGATTCGAACGAAAAATATTGCCACCCAACATTCCTTACTCACAAACATGAAACGGGGCGGAGATGGTACGTCTCTACTATTTGCTGGTCTACAATGTCGTTGACATTCCTAAATGAGAATGGCACACTTCTAGTGCTCTAATGATATATATATATATATATATATATATATATATCTAGCAGCTGTGTCAGTTAACAGTTATTCTCCAAACAACATGTTTGTATGCAAGGAATGTTCAGATGTATATTTGTTATTCAAAATGGTGCCGAAGTAAATGAACTATCCGTACTGTGAATAACAAACAGATTAAGTCAACATGCTTTCCGGAAATGAAGCACCTATGCTGGCCAAGAAAGCTTTTGGCTGATTCCTTATTTACCTTGTTTAAAGCTGTCTTTACTTAATGTATTTCTCAGATCTTGCTCTTTGTTTATTTTCGTTTATTAAATCATTTAAACAGGAAACTAAGTGATCAATAACTAAATATATGTAAGATTCGTTGATTTCGTGTTAAAAAATCTCCATTGATCATGTGTGACCTGGGCATGTAGTATTGGAACGTATTCACTTATTGGGGACCAAGATATTGAGGGATTACCCTGTTTCGCATGTTTCTCACTGCATCCATTTGGACTTAGAGGCATACATTTATTAAATACATATGAATTTATACAAATAATGATTGACAAGTTCGGTTTCCTGTACTTGGAATTTACTTCATAAAGAGTTTAAATTACTGGATGTCTAAAAATGATAACTGATTAAGTGAATATTTTCAATCAATTAGGAATATAGCTTCTTAGGCATTTTGTACGGATCGGGTGGATGGAGAATAATGGTCAGGAAGAACACAAGCCTCTCTTAGAAACACCGCAGACTGGGATTCAATTGGTTCATGAGACATTTTGTAAATGAACGTCGACACGGTAGGGCATTGGTCAAGTCAGAAATTACACTGTTAACACCAGATCAAACCCCTTTGACATCGCCTTAAGATACAAGTCTTATTTATCTCGTCAATGCAAATTTCGTAATGGTGTTTTGCACGACACGTGAAGCCAAGTACGCTATTTGAAATCAATTTAGAACAATGTCGCTATGTTCATAATGCGTTCGTCAATGATATTTAAAGAATTAGTTTAATGCCAAATGCGATTAAAGCTTAATAGGTATAAAAAATACTATCCACTTGGGGAAGGATACAAACACTTTCAACTTTTATAATTACGACCCTTTAGAAATTTATTTTATGTAAAAATATTACTCTTTTACATGTTATAGCATTAAAAACTGGCATAGCTGTCTGAAGTGCTGTTTTACGCCCATACAACAAGTGAGTATAATCGATAAACATTCTACCGCCTACGCATAGGACGCCACTCAGAAAACAGAGTAATTGAAAACCTCTGTCAAGAACACAAGCTCAAACCTGTACAATACCTAGATAAAAGATTAAAGGCCGTACATGCTCAAGACGATGGAAATTATAACCTAAAATCTTGAAAGCTCATGCATGATGACCAATTCACGTGGAAACAACCCATTGTATCATTATTTTCGTATCTGGATGCTGTTTCGCTGCTTGAACTAACCAGCTTCTGTGAAGATAATAATTCATTTTCAATCTTGGTCTCACGACGTCATGATCACCCGCATTTCTATTGCAGCATCAATAGATCTCAAGAACTATATATATAAGCGCCGCGTCGATTATTGTTTGGTCATTTAAAGATTGCAATTGAAGTAAACAGCTGAACATTTTATGTGTGTACGCCCTAACCGTTATTGAGTAGTGAACTAAAATTGTCCGGATAAGATTTGGATTATGTTAGTCCACCGCGTTCAGAAGTGAAACCAGAATCATTTCTTGATATACACTATCATAGAAAATGTTTTACACATCTTGGATCGAACGTTAATACTTCCAGAATTAAATTTCGGACATACTGCATGTACAGGTATTACCATAAAACTTAATTGTTAGCACACATTCCTAAACTTAAAAATTGTTCAGCCTAAAAAGTATCATGGTTATTTATCAACGTTATCTGTCCATCGGATATTAATACCCTTTACTAACACCCAGACATCGACTTTCAGCACAGCCATTCCTAAATCGATTCGTCGTTACCAGGACCATTTTTGTCATCTATATGTAGACGATGAAGACGTCTGTCCGATCTTAAAGTAGATCTTGGACACTTCAGATCACACAGCCCGACCCACTTGGAGTGACCCCATTTGTTGAAATTCTTCATCTTAATCTGGATAAGCACTTCATAATCTATGCGTTGTACAGCAGCTATTTAGCATTATAATCCGTTAGTTTGCCATCCGGTTGTGGTGCTGGCAATATTGACTGAGAGTACTAGGCGAACATCCGTTACTGAGACGATTTCGTTAATGATCCCGGAACAAAAACAAGCCCCAAAAATAAATATATATTTATGTTTTAAACTGCCAGGCACCAATACACTTTAATCAGGCTCGGATACAGGCTTCATCAGTATTTAAGAGAGGAATGAGGGACATGGTGTCATGCCCCCAGATATTTCACAAAAATGAAATAGGACTATTTAGGAAAATTTGATATATATTTGTTCGTACTGCGGATGTTCTTGTCCCGTCGCCATGGTTTTGAATATAAGCCAGTAGTGTCGCGTATATTTATACATGATGTACTATGATTAATTATTTGACAAAGATTCGCATAAAAAATGAGCATCGTGTTTCACCTCCTTTCGAAGCGAAAATCGGCTTGCGAATTGCTGCGATAAAAATTTGCTGATATATCCCTACATCGTATAAAAGATACGGGTAACTGATGTTTTGTGCCGTTTTCAATTGCGTCCTGCATCTGCTACTCCTGGGTAATCTCTTTGCTTGTTGCCAGTGACGTCAAGATATGTTTATTCATCCATTATATGCAGATGGCGGAAACAAAAAATGTCTATCTTTTGTGAAAAAACGATAGGTCGCACGAATTAAGACCATTTATAACTTAATCTAAATCCCATTGCTCAAACAGCTCGGATCGCTTCTCTGCGATCCCTCACTTTCGGGTCCTACGCGGCCCTTGGACCCTGGAACTAATTTGGCTGGGATAGTCGACCCCTTCGCCTCTGGCTTATTCCTGGCTAAGCTTCGGGTTCTCTTATTTTTCCACCTTCCACCAATAATGACTGGCAAATAGGCCTGCGCTCGTAAGTTTCCAAGACGGTTGCTATTCCGTTACCCACTCATTGAATAAAGTAGGCCTTTTTAATTTTCTAGAGTAATTGATAAACTGTTCATTATAGCTTAATTGTGCATTAAGATTTCAAAAACATTTCACGTATTTTTGACCAAATACGTTTTTGTTTTTTTTTACCTTGACGCAAAGTTTTGACTGTATAGCGAGTAAGGCACTATATGTTACTTTGTTAAAGTGAATTTGCTTGATTCTCACAGTTTTCAATGTATAAAGAGACACCTCAAAATGACGCTGTAACATAAAACTTAGAAGCCACAAAAATGGTCGTGTGGTCTATTGACAAAATACACAGGAAATCTAAATTTGGTAATGATCTCCTGGAGTCTGTAACTCGTGCTCTCAGAGACCTTTGTTACAGGGTCTTCTTAAAGCTGAAATAATCCCACTGGTGAGTGTTTGTGTCACGGACTGCGGTATAATCACGCCTGAGCAGTAAACTTGATGGCGATATTACACTTATCAATGTTTACAAATAACCCAAGGCATTACTCAAGGTAGAATGTATAAAATTCATTGTATATGGTGAACGTTTCTTACGTTGCAAACAATCAATATACGCCCAAACCCGTTTTAAATATAGCGAGGTATATTTTCTTATCGTTTGTCATTTACATGTAAGGAAGTTTGCAATGACATTGATTTATTCCAATTAAAACGTTCAACTATTAACAACAGTTATCAGCAGATATACGTGTTAATTATATAAAGATTACTCTAACTAAATCATTTATCACCTAGAGTCCTTTATAGTAGACGTTTGTATGAAGGTAAGGTCGACATTATAATTCACGTGGTAATCAGTGTGTAGATTATACTTATGATTAACGCCTAACTAATAGAATGACGAACTATTCCTTAATCAATCAAAATGTGACCTTTCACTCTAATGAACGAAATCAGGCTACGGAGTCTTTTAGATGTCAATCAATTGAACTGTTAAGTCAAGGCTGGTTTAATTGTCCAGAATAAACCACACTGACCACCCGCTACTCGCATAATAATCATTTTATCATCCAATTTGTTTAATTAAAAGTTGTTAAGGATTGCGAATAAAGGACAGGCCAAGGCCCCTCAAAGTCTTACAAATACAGCTTGAACCTCTAAAAATTAATAAATCGTAGAGTTTACGAGGGTGGTGACACAATGGCTGTGGTCACGCCGGCAGAACAATGGTGGGTCATTAGGATAATTTAATTACGTTTTCTCACTTGGTGTACGCAATGTTGCAACTCCTGGTGTACGAGATTTTGGGACAATTCGTACACCCTTTGCCAAATGCGAATAGCTAATTACAGATTGTTTTCGCCTGTTTGTTGCTTCCCCTTCAACCCCCCTCAGCGGCTTCAACAGCAAAGGCTATAAGTGTATATTTGCATGAAACTAACCATAGCCTTTAGGTACTACTCAAGGATAAGACAAACCCCAAACACAGATAAATTAAACATTGAGCCCTCTTTTTGCGGTTAATTTTCCCAGAATAATGATAGCTAAAAACGTCTGTTCGTCTCTAGCAAAGGTCTGGAACGTTAACAAATAAATGTCTTAATAGTTTTATTTGCTGAGCGTGCTAAGGCTTTGGGGTTAGTTTGTTTAAATCCAGTGTGTGTTACACTTAACGTTAAAGCCATCCAGCGTTTCTTTGACTTATACCGTGTCGTACCTGTCTATTTAATTGCAGTATCATCCACATTGTTTGTGATAAGAAATTTTATTGCATACTGCTGTTAAGATAAAGCAAATCACAGTAATAAACAGCAACAGACTATCGAAGTCAAAAATAGTTATTGAGGTATAATGTTTTCTGAGACAATCGTCATGGAGTTTACACATAGTCTGTCGTTTGTCAACTGGTGTGAAGAATTCAATCTGTCCATTAAATACTCTTAGGTGCAGTAAATTAAGAGTTTCTGTTAAATAACTGTCAATTTAATATTTTGGTTGACGAACCATTCCATATGAAATGTTTTTTTGTGTTTGTCAAGCGAGTTCTTTCGATGCATATTAAGCGAGTTAATAAGGGAGAGTCACAAACAGAAGGAGATCTTGTTAAGATATTAAGTAGGCTCTTGTGTACTGAACACAGATCGTCATAACATGAGAAGATATGGGGAAAGTCGGTAATACATTGTTAGTTTATCATATTATTGAACCACACAAGTATTCCTGTTGAATGTTTGCTTAATTCTTTGTTCCTATAGTCCTATCTTAGGCATGAAACTCATTTAGTCTGACTCTGACTGACTAATTACGCTGGGAAGTCGAAACGCTTAGCATATTATCGAATCACCCAGGCACTTCTGTTGAATGCGTGTTCAGCTGTGCTAGCTCGTATTCACATCATAGGCGACTAGCCAATTAAGTCGGAGTCTGAAATAGAAACGTTATATCAAGAAATTTGATCTTGGATGAAGCATCGTAGGAACACAGCGATCTCGGCAAATAACCTTTATCAATAACCCCCACACAATTTACTACAGAATTTTGACCCACACGTGCCTTTCACATAAACATTTGATGTGGCCCACCATTTTAACTAACTATCTGTTCCGCAAAATACAGGTACAAATATATTATCTTGATGAAAAATGGAATTGAACACCATTGAATTAACTAGTTCTCAATAACTGCACATTGTGATTGATATTTTTTGTGTATTTCTGATCATGTATTCAATCATTTAATGTAGTCATTTTAAATCATGATAAATTCTCCATGGATCGAACATCTCTGCTATTTAAGTTATGTAGTGTAATGAATAATGTGACACGATCCATGTCGGATTTTCTTTCTCAAATTCCCTTGAGCAAAAAAACCCCAAAGCGTTTGCAGTTTCTCATAATAAGTTGAACGTTAAGGATTGTATGGGCAGGTGGGAAGAAATGTTCAAGTCCAATCAATCTTCTTTTCTTAACAAGCATCTGAATACTGATTTATTTTACCTCACTACTTTATGTATTTATGTTGTTTCCGTGGTAAAGCAGTTGTTGATAGACCCACATTACAGAACAGTGCGTGTGGATAGATAGACTGTCGCTAAATATGTATCAGACTCCTTTGTAACCTATTACCGTTAATACTCATTATCACGTGAAACTTCACTTACGCATTATAAAGGAAATGGGAAAGTGTTTTTTCATTACTAGTGGTATGTCTTCGGACATATCTGCCACATAAACACTACCTTAATATATTGAGAATGGGCCTAGTCATCCGACTGCATGGGCTGCAAATCGACACATTAAACGCAGTTAATCATCTTTTAAATATAGGACCACAATTATACAGAAACGATAAGAGAATGCTAGACATTCCAATACCTATTGTTATTTTAAATGTGCAACCAGAAATTCCCTCCGGTATACACTATTACTAGTAAGTATTTTTTTACACCCCCGTATAGGCTGAACTGAAGGCAAGTCTTAATTCTTCTAGAATTTTATTTTTGGACAGAGTTCAGATAGTACTACAGAACTTATTTGTCCATGAACATTCCTAAAGTGGCAAATTGTTGTCAGTATAATCAGTAGCCTGGTTATCCATGGATGTTATGTGTTCATCAGTAATAAATACCCTCCCCTTAAACTCAGACACCGACTTTCAGCACAGCTTTTCCCGATCAATTCGTCTTATCCAGATCTATTATGTTGTCTTATACATCTGAATAGAATGTATTGTACGTGGTGAAGACCTCTGTCAGATCGGTAAGTAGCTGTTGGACACTATAGACCACACAGTCCGACCGTCTTGGAGTGCCCCCCCATTCAGTATTTTCTTGCTTTTGTTAAAATCTCTGATCTTAATCGGGATAAGCATTTCATCAACTATATTTGGTACAGCAGATTATATCATTATTAGCGGTTAGAGTGACATCGGTGGTGATGAGTTACTGCTGACAATATTGAATCGGAGAACCTGGCGTCCTTACTTTTATGAGACGATTTAGTTGATGATACTGGTGTTGATATTAAAAACAAAACCAAGTTATACACATGTATTTCTGTTTTAGACTACCGACGTCGCTTCCAGACACCTATGTTTGTATTCACCTCGCTAATATTTGTTTCGAATAAAGGGGAAGAAGCAAATGATTCATGTCGATAAATATAAATATCACAAATCCATTTTATCCTTAAGATATCTTTTGTTAATTTCTCTACACTAAGCCTAGCTTTGGTAATGATTTCCTGGATTCTGTAACTTGTGATGACAATTGGTTTATTCTAATTAAACAGTTCAACTAATCAGTTATCAGTAGACATACGTGTTAAATATATTAAGATTAATTTAGCGATATCAGTTATCTGATAGAATCCGTTATAGTTGATTCGGAGATGTTTCTGAGTTCGTAGAACAGACATATAATACTTCAATTTGGACCTAGGCTGATGGACATTATTCACGTCTAATCAATTGAATGGTGAACTATTCCTTAATCAATCAAAATAGTCACGCTATACTGAATTTGATTTATTTTATGGTTCATTTAATAAAGTGAGTTGCGTCGTACTGGTAGATATCCTGGGATAAACTTTGCAAAAAACAGCCTGGGTCGAGAGACGAAGCGGTTCAACGTTCAGCTGGCCAAGGCGCTATCCCAGATATACCAGATAATGAGCCACAGAAACAATAGTCAGGAGAGGTATACTTTTTAATATGAGCCACAGAAACAATATTTTGCTTCACAATTATGAAGCAACACAATTATACTTTTACCCAATGAACAATTTAAATACCTGATAATATAGTTGTACACCACTTTGTTACTACAACTCCTTTCACCTTCACGCCCACCACCATCCGCTTCGACAGCAAAGGCTATAAGTGTATATTTCTTAAAACTAACCGTTGTCTTGATGTACTATTCAAAGATGAGACAAACCCCACGTACACAGATCAATTGAACAAGGATCGCTTTTCTCGCGGTATATTTTCCTGGAATAATGATAGCTAAACAACATGTGTTTGTCTCTACCAAAGGTCCCGAGACGTTTACAAATAAATGTCTGAATGGATTTATTTGCTGAGCGTTCTAAGGTTTCGCGGTTGATTTCTTTAAAACCAGTGGGTCTTACACTTAGTCTCAATACCATCGAGCGCTTATTTGAACAACACCGTGTCTAAATCATCGATTTATTATTGATCAGTCTTTAGTGGCAATATAATTGCAGTATTGTCTACAATACATGTCGTAAGAAATTAGTTAGAAGCTGTTGTTAAGGTAAAGCAAACCACAGTGAAAATAGAGAAATAAACTCTCAAAGATAGTTAATAAAGGCAAACTATTTACTATTTCTGTCGTGTGTCAATTAGTCTGAGGAAGCCCATCTGTCCATAAAATACTATTGAGTCTTCTAAATGGAAAGCTTCTGTAAAATGACCGTCTCTAAAAATACTTTAGTTCACGACTTCGCCCGATAAAAATATCACAGTTAATTGAATGTATGATATGCTATGCAAGTTTAGGGGACTTCAGTTGAGAAGTAAACTTTGTTTAGATATTATAAAGTTGGTCTGTGTGCACTGAACACATATCGTTGATACATTAAATATGGAAAAGTGGGTTAATGCATTGTTTTTTTTATATCATATTATTGAACCATAGCTCCTGTTGATTGTTTGTTCAGCTCTTTGTACCAGGTGTAATCATATCTTATCGCGCGACTAGCCCATTAAGTCCGACTCCGAAACAGAAATTCTATATGAAGAAATTTGATCTTAGATGAAACATCTCATATTAACAAAGCGATCTCGATAAATATTACCTTTAAAAATAACCGACATGCTTAAGTATTTTGAACCACGGCATTTCACACGAATAATTTATTGCGGCCCACGTGGTAACCTAACAATCTCTCACAAAACTGCAACTAATTTTTACAGATTCCGTACGATGAAGGATGACCAATGAATGAGTTTTAATACCATTGAAATCACAAAATCCGAATAACAGCACAGTGTGATTTATTTTGTGTATTTGGTTTAATAACCATTGTCATAATCTTAAAAAAAAATCACATAAAAATTCACCCTGGATGGAACATTTTGGTCCTAAGAGAAATAATTTAATTTCCCCCAAAACACATACATATTATTTCATATCACGTCTTAAGGTGGGAATACATGTGTTCGTATTGCGTAATGCGTTAAAAATCTCCGTCAGCGTATTGCGTTTCACCGATTACATGTGTGCGTCAGATAGATCCGTCATATTGAGAGGCGAGCTAAATACAGACTTATTATCTCTTAATAAGGACTTATTATCTCTTAATTAGGACTTACTTTCTCATAACTAGGACTTATCTTTTAATCTTATAATCCCTTATTCCTAATTAGAAGATAAAATGCTGAGTTTATTTTTCTACTGAGGATCTAATACGTTGCCGTACTTCTGTCAAAATCGAAAACAAAGTAAACATTTTCTGGAAAGATTTTTGCTATACTTAGTACTTAGTTAAAATGGATTTCAGCAAATCTTTAGTTTTAAGCTCTGTTATAAGGGTCTAAGCAAGCGTGTGGTTTGGTGTATTGTATATAAATTCGTTGACCTTATTTTATGACGGCTTTTCCCCAAAATCTAGGTAGCGTTTCGGTCTGCGTCAGCGTTTCAATCGCTACCAGTGACGATTAAAAATAAACGCATGACGCACTACGCAAGGCGGACACATGCAATCGTGGATATTGATTATTACCAGCAGCGATTAGAAAGCTGACGGATGACGCATTACGGACACATGTCTTCCTAGCTTTAAGCTTGGAACACATGTGTCCGTATTGCGTCGTGTGTCATCCGCCATGCGTTAACAGTCTCCGTCAGCATATTGCGTTTCACCGATTACATGTGTTCGTCAGATAGATCCGTCAAATTGGGAGGCGAGGTAAATATAGACAGCGACAGGAAATACAGGTCACTCGGAGACACCACACCAGAAAGTAGGTCACTTCTGTGAAAACCGAAAACTTTTTCTGGAAAGATTTTTGCTATACTTAATTAAAATGGATTTCAGCAAATCTTCAGTTTTAAGCTCTGTTATAAGAGTCTTAGTACGGCAGCGTTTTAGGGCCACAGTGTGAAAAATATTTAGCATTCTATCTCCTCATTGGGAGATAGTTAAGTCATAATTAAGAGTTATAAGTCATAATTAGTATATAATAGGTCCTATAATTATGAAATAAGTCATAATTAGGCTATAATAAGTCTAATTGGGAGATAAGAAGTTCTAATAAGGGTTATTATCTCCTAATAAGGACTTTTTACCTCTAATTAGGACTTATCTCCTAATTGGGACCTAATTTATATACTAATTAGGACTTAATTTATCTCCCAAATAAGGACTTATTATCTCTTCGTTATGACTTATTATCTCCTAATTATGAGATAAGATGCATATATTTTTTCACACTGTGGGCCTAATACACTCGTATCTTAGCAAGCGTGTGGCTTGATGTATTCCATATAAATTTGTTGACTTCAGTTTATGCGTCTTTATTCTA
>JAUELC010069370.1:0-12281 GCA_031471745.1 Cryptochiton stelleri
CACTATAATAAACATAATTTGTATTCCAAAAAAAAGACTGGTTGTTACTATGTCTTTACATATTAATTGTGATTATTATCAGTGAAAGATGAGGCTAAATTTGATATCGAATAGACGTCTTCATTTCTTTCACTCACCATATCAGTTGGTACCGTAACTTGCATTCTTCACGCTCATACCCAGTAAACACTAATTCTGCATTTCTTCAAAACAAAAACAAACTTGAAAGGTTAACTTTTTAACAAATAGGTTGTCTAATTACTAATGTTATATTTAGTAATGCTCTACTTTATTACACGTTACATATCGGTCTAGCTCTATTTACACCTTCCCTGCTCCTGTTGGATGCCATAACAGAATGATGGGTTAATTGACACTGATGTAGTTGAATTCGCTATGGTTCACTTTTTCCTGAACTTTTGCTTCCTTTCTGAAGTCGTTTCGGAATGTGCAATTTCCCCCTCATCTTATCGTAAACCTTTTTTTCTATTCTATGGACTTTACTTTATTCTTCAAAACTTCATACATTAACACTGACAAGTTCTTATATTGATCAAGCTTGTGACTTTATAGACAAAAATTGCATTTACCGCTGTTACTTTTACTTTGGAAGTATTTATATTCTCTGCTACACTTACACACTCTATTTATTTTTTTTTAAATGGCTAAACATAGAACTAAATTGAGTAAAAACTCATTTTTAATGACAATTTGTGTTATGAACATAGGAAGGAAGGGTGATATTATATACATATTTCAGTTTTATAAAACAATACAAAATAAGTCGAGCATCCCCAATAATGGTTGATTGATTGATTGGTATTTAACGCCGAGCTCAAAGGTATTTCACTAATATGACGCTGTGTAGGCCAACAGTAAATAGCCACACCAACACAGCCATAAAATGTTCAGTGTATTGCTGTGTTGGAAAAAATGTTCCTCCGTGCTGCTAAAAACAGCTTGAATGCGTTTGAGACATGCTGCCCTTAGCCAGAGGGCATTGGGATATTCATGCTAGGATAGTTTAAACGACAATTAAGAAAATTTGTAAGTTTTGTAAAAAGTATTTCTGCTATAAATGATTTATGTATAAATACATTGTATGTATCCAGGGAGGACACTTTGAAATTGACGAGGGCCCTGGGTAAACATGACTGGTAAATGAATACGTAGGGAATGTTGTCAAATTAATGTAATTGTTTTTCCTTCGGCCTCGCAAGCAAATTGTTTGAATCTTAGGGATTACGAATTCAATCTAAACATTACAAGGTCCCAGTGGATGCAGGACCTAAGGTGATATAACTCATAGTGTTTATTCACTCCAGTCATCTTAGCTGAGTGAGAATCCTGAGCAAGGCTTAAACCACGTCCAAGGACTTTCTTAACAAGCTGAATTGTTAATAGCCGTTGCTAGTTGTCAACCTCTATTACATACCGTTTTGGACTGGATTTTGAAAGTAATCGACCCATATTGTATCAGTGACATACAAAGTCCTTTCGAAGCAGCCGACAAAAGTCCGTGTATAGCTTTTTTTACCCACTTCAGTCAAGCTGTACAGCATCGTGATCAAAAGTCTGGATCCGCGTTGATTTTGTACTGACTTGTTACTGAGTGTGACTTGTTTATGTTAAGGTGTTAATAAGCTCCGACCCTGGTCAACCAACCAATGGCATAGTCATTTAAAGTGTGGTGACGGCATCCCCTCTCTTCCGTTCTATTAATTTAATAGAGACCTTTTTTCTAAAAAAAAGAATAATAATAAAGAATAGAAATTGAAATATAACTTCGGCTATAATGGAAATTTCAAGCCAAAAATAGCCTGTAAAAGATCTCAATCGAAATTTACTTATTATTCAAAAATTGTCCAAGGGACAAGATTTCCAAAATATCAATCCGGAGTAAACCCGGTTAAGCAGTAAAAAAAACACCTCAATTTTACAAAAGGATTCAAAATTGCAATAATTAATGCCGGTTTAAGCTCTTTTAAGTCAGATCATTGGGTATTGCGTAAATAGACCTTGTTTAAAGTTTAGTATTTTATCTATTGTAAACAGTCACAGACTACTCAATTTATTTGTTCCAGATCCTGTTTTGGTCAAAATAGCTGGTATAGCCCCTTTAATAACATATTTAGAACTAAACAAACTTCGTATAAGTAATTTCAGTGTATTAAACATTAGAACGTATCTGCCGGTACCGTCCTAATCGTGTCTTCCGAACTATCGAGAAAATAGGATTCATTTTCAACTTCTATCAACAACAAAGTTACATTTTTTATTATTATCTCAAGGCTTATCGCACAAACATGTAATATACAAATCAGGTAAATTAAAAATACAATACAACATCTAACAATGTTTATGTTTTGATCCACGTGTACATGTATTATCATTTAGGGACCGTATCCAACCGTCGTTTGTGTTCCAAGTGTCAGTTGCAAACTATTAAGACGAACGCAAAGGTGATTGGTTTAGATAAAATGATCTTAAACTGAAAAGCTAAGCGGTGCAATTGCTGAGCGAAGTTAATCTCTGCATGCACGACAAGGAACACCATCAAAGCCAGATACAAATATCAAAAATAAGTTCACCTGCAGCGGGATTACTACAACAGCGAACACGGTCAGTAGCTCAAAGCAAAGTCGAGGTACTGCTTTTACTCAGTTGTTTCTATGAACTATGTTTAACAGCCTAACCATGAGGTAAATCATGTAAACATATTTCCTTGTTTACATTTAAGATCAGCCGTTTCTAGTTTATTTATTAGACAATCACCCTAACGAAAAAAATGCCATGGGTAAAAGACAATCACCGGGCAGCAGATGATGGAATTTAGAAGAGACGATCATCCGGACGAAAGACGACGACGGGACGATCATCCAGACTGAACACGACATGGAGAGAAGGCGATCATTCTAGAAGATGACCGTGACATGGAGAGCAGACGCGACCCCGGAAGAAGACGATGGCATGTAGAAAAGACGATAACCGGACAGAAAACGATGTCATGTGGAGAAGACGATCAACTTGAAAGAAAACGATGACAATCACCCGGGCAGAAGACGAAGGAATGGAGAGGAGACGAACACACGGCTATAAAACGACGACACGGAGAGAAGCCGATCACCAGACAGAAGACGATGGCATGGAGGGAAGACGATAACCGGATCAGAAGCCGATGTCATGTAGAGAAAACGATCATCTAAACAGAAGACGATGGCATTGAGTGGAGACGATCCCCCGTACAGAAACATGGAGGGAATACGATCACCCGGACAGAAGACGATTGCACGCAGAGAAGACGACCCCCGGACAAAATACGATGGCATCGCGAGAAGACGATCACGCGATCAAACAAAATGCGATGACATGAAGGAAGACGAACACCCGGAAAAAAGGAGATACAATACGGAGAAGACGATTACCCAGACAGAAGCCCCTGGCATGGAGAAGATAGGTAACTCGTGGAGAAAAGACGATACCATGCAGAGGAGAGGAATAAAGAAGTGCACCCAACGAACAAATAGTGGGTGCGATATCAACATGGTTAGGTATAGACATGACGTTTTCATTAAGCTGTATATTAACAGTAGTTGGCAAATAATAATAAATAGATCAAAATAGGTGAATATATGTAATAAAAGAGATGCATTAACGGGCTAATTTGCGTTTGTATCAAAGTACAATTGCATTTATTTGTGCGCATGCACGGTAGACATGTCGGCCTAAGGAGGGGAAAATGAATTAAAATATGCATGGAATCTGTCGTAATCCAATTGAACGTTTCATGTTTTACCAATGTGGTCTTTTCTTGTTATCGTCTATTGAGGTAATTTTAGCTCCAGCATATTACTCGAGAGTGTTTTATTTTTATTTCCATAGTGTGTATATTCTTTGTTGTGGAATTGATGTTTTGAAGCCGAAGAGAAACAAAGCCATATTCCCCAAAGTCACTCGTGGTTCCCCTCGTATAAATAAGATTTTTTTCCTATTGAAGTTTTATATAAGAATTTAATAAAATAAAATTTGTGGTACTAATACTGTACTTTTTAAGAAAGGTGAAACAATCGTTGCGCTATATTTGAGTGCATTGATTTAAGACGTTCCGCTTTACTGGTCCATAGGATTAGGCAGCTCATTGAGAAGGCAGACGCTCCTCAGCCACGGCTGGTAGGATCGTCTTACCATTCGTCTTCTATACAAAGAAAATCGACTTAGGACGACAGCTGCTGTTTTCAATCGTCTTCAATGATCTGACAAGACGAATGAACTTAAGACAAAGTCTGGATACTGTTCCTTAGTAGATTGTTTATGTTTGGTACGTACATGTTGTTACACCATTAATAATAACGATCACCGGGCAACCATTGAACTGTTATCGTACAACTGTCATTTCACGTTCTGTTTGTACTCAAAGCCTCTGTATTGAAGTATACATGGAGTACTGGTTATGGTATGTCTTTTCTTCTCTCTTTCTGAAATGAAGTGTAATCAATTTGATTAACATCGACCGAAACTTTCTGCTACTAAAGAAGTAGAAGAATATGTTACAAACATGATTGATCTCGGCTGTAAGGAGAACAAGCTCTTTTGTTAGATAAAACTGAGCAAGGGAACGAAGGTCAGTGGGTACTTTCTGATGAACGGACACTAAATAAAATATACAGACCGGCATCAAGAAACACACAAATGCAATAGAAACTGCCACCAACATTACTGTAATTTGTTTTTGTTGATTCGTCTTATTTGGCACTCTGTTGTCAACATTTGTCATTTGTTTTTGAAGAAGGAATGATTTCCTCATACCGTATATGATCATGGCATTCAAAATAATGAGAATGCCACATGGGACAAATGCGAAAACACAAGAGTTCACCCAATACCAGATATGTTTCTCAAAGAACTCGTACCGTTGACGAGATCGACAATTCACACTAATCTGTGGATTAGGGTCTGTGTAAATCTCATAGGTCCATAAAAAATGAATGTTGAGAAGAACAAGTAGGCATCCAATTAAAGTGGCCATGAGTCTCGCTCTAAACATGGTGAATATCCGTGTAACTCTCAGCGGGAACCAAACAGCCACAAATCTTTCCACTGTCATTGTCACCAGGGTCCATGTTGAGAAATGAAGAAGGAAGTTTCCTAGGAACGACGTGAGGGCGCATCCTATATCTCCTATTTGCACATCGTAAGCCGTGAGTTGTTGATAGAGTAGTTTCATTAGTAGAACACAGGTGTCTAACACAGCTAACAAAGCCACGAAGAAGGAAGCGTTGGTAAATGGTCTGATCATACATATTGTAACAAAGGCTAATAAATTACACAGTAGGCCAACAAAAGCCAAAACCCAGAGGGCGCTGTTATTGACGTAGTAAGCAATGCGGAACTCGGTGTATTGTTCTAAGAGCTCGTAAGTACTCACATTGTCATTTACTGTTGATCCATTCATTTTCTCACGCTAAGTAAAGCCGAGAACGGAGGAGATTTCTTTTAGAATTGATTCCACTTGGGAACCCTGTTTCGCTGGCCTGTAAATCTTTGGACCCTGTGGAATCGCGGTGACCTTAATTTCGTACAGTGTCTCTCAGATTTCTCAAGTATTATGTCTTATCCACAAATTTCTTTAAATACCTGAAAAAAAAAGAGAAGAAATAAATTAAAATAAGGGTACTGATTAACTTGATGTCATCTTCAGCATTTTGTTACATGAAAACATTAACCTTTGGTAAAGTGATATTAAGTGGGAAGCAATATAGTTTTATGATAGATTCTATCGCACTTTTCGATTTTTGTTATCAAGAAGTTAGTCACTAGGATTACCTTGGTAATTTTATCGCGTAGATAGATAGAGTTATTAGTTCAACAAGAAGGAAGTTGGGTGACTAGCTGTTGTCTCCTGTTTCAGCTCGATGTCCGAAAATTGCTCCGGCGACAATTGTTCCGGCGACAATTTTTCCGATGAAAATTGTTGCCAGGGGTGGTAGGTACCCAATACAGTAGGAGCAGTTGTCGCCGGAGCAACTGTCGCTGGAGCAATTGTCGTCGGAGGAATTGTCGTCGGAGCAATTGTCATCGGAACAATTGTCGTAGAGCCATTGTCGTCTGAGAAAATGTTGCCGGAGCAATTGTCGTACATTCCTTTCAGTTGTCTGGTTTGTCACATCAATAAATACAGTGAAGTTTTGATAGAAGAATGTCTGCGAATATTGCTTTACTAATCTAAAATAAAACAGTCAGAATAGGTTACCAGTTCCTATTCTATTACATCAATTAGTATTAGGAGGTACAACGATTTAACTATCGAAATCAAGTCACTTCATTTTATTGTTTTATTAGAAATATAGATGAGCATGCCGGCCATATAGCCATATGATAAAACGATAATATCTGCATAAAAAAACAGGATGGTGTTTGATTTCTCTTAGGTATTAGGATGATTTCATTGTTTCCGTTATTCCGATGATTTAGGTCGGTGATATATATCTAATATTTCTGAACCGATATACAAGTCATAAGGTAAACAGAATTCTGCGTGCTCTCGGATCGAAACTGTCCTCACAAGAGACCACTAATTGACCAGTCTTTTAGCTATCCTTTATATATCGTGTCTGAACATCTGGTTAGTACCGACTCATTGGTTGAGCTAAAACAGAACTCAGAAAGCTGAAGTGTTCGTCTAGACAAATCCATTAAACCAGTTCCGTACACTCATTTCCTAATTTGGCAAACTAAAGAGTTGGTAATTGAGCCATGGTAACTATAAAGCCCTGTTTAATAGTTAAGATTGAAAAACGGAATGTGGTTGGTGTAGGTATCAGGACCATATTTCTGTCGCAACTTTTGTTCAATAAAGGAGCAAAATAAAAGGCAAAAGAACGAAATAATTATCGACTTATGAGCTGGAATTAACGGAAGGCCATCGACCAGCCTTGCTGTAATGTGACGGAAAGGACAAAGAGAACTCTTTCATGTGAACGAACACACCAAGTCGGTGAGTACCTCTTAAAACTGTCACCTCGCCTTTGCCTCAGCCACAGAACAAAAGCAATTCACACTCTAATCTATTAGTGTAAAGAAATATGAGTGTGGTGCATGTCTCTAACGACGTGTACAATGTAATCTAACTTCCGCGAAGGTAATGTTACAAGCTATTATTCTAGTTACGATGCCATCGTGGGTATTTTATTGGCAAATATATGGTCTTTCCCAGCGTCGTAAAATATAGTTTAACTGGTATTCAACAGCGTACTGAAGATTAGTTTACATTATATATGATGGCGGCCCCAGTGCATGCTATTGTGGAAGAAAGTGGGAAATCCCCCAGAGGAAACCACCCCTACTCCCCCAAGTCACGGACAAATGTCCCACATGCAGGTGTTTCTAAGAGTAGACGTTACGGGTTGGAACTCTTGAATCGCATTGGCGGGAGGAACGTCGATACCAGACCCCTAACCACGGGAGTCCTTGGGAATCTGGAGATCAACAACATCATATACACATCAATACAGCAACTCTAAATAAATATAACTCATTAATTCGGTACTTTATTTTTGTTATTATCCAGAGATTAAAAGAAATTGTATCGATAGTTCAGACATTCGCAGTTATGTGAACTGATCTACATTAGTATATTTTCCGTTGAAGAGGAGTTAGCGGGAAGATATGAGTGGATGCGGATCATACTCCAGCCTGAAAACCAAAAAAAGAAAATTAAACTTTCTGTAAATAAATTACTAATTAAATTTGTTAATGTGAATTAGTCTGGTAGTGTCTCAATCGAACTGCTCGTCGACACCTTGCTCGTACAGCCAAGTAGCTAAGCAGGCAAATTAAATTCTCTTTTTTTAATAAAAAAAGGTGTAATTGAGGTATTAAAAGAATTATTATTTTAAACTATTCCGGAAATTTCTAAATTGAATTGTTCGTTAACATGTTATTGATAGAGCTGCAGTGCCCAGAAGCGAAAGGTCTATTTTTCGAAAGGCCCAATGCCCGAAATTCCTTTATTTATTAATTTATTAGCTAATTTACGGATATAAAATCCAATTACAGACCACAAACAACAACTATGTACAACATAAGATATCATCAAATCTTAAACAGTATATCAAACTAATACATAGAATTTAGAAATAATACACATTCTACAGAAAAAAAACAGCATCGTTAGGGGAAAACGCTATCAGGATATATATTAACAAAACAATTATTATAAAAAAATAAGTGGTATAAATTAAAAGGATGAAAAGAAATAAACCAAAAAATACTAAAACTAAAAAAAATAATATATGTGAAAGGGAAGTAAATACATTTAAATTGTAAAAAAAGAATAATATAAAAGGAAATAAATAAAATTAAATCAAAGTAAAGAATAACTAAAAAAAGTAGAAAAAAAGATAAAAACAAAAAATAGAGAGAATAAATAAAAATATATATAAAAAAAAATAACATATAAGTTGATAAAGCATGGAAAGATCAACTTTTGTTTAAGAGCAAAGAGATCAGATAAATAGAAAGTTAGTCACATGAAACTGGATAAACGATGGTTTAATAAAAGGAGTAAAACTCGTGCGGCCTAAAAAGATGTACACAAACAATTTTTAAAACGTACTTTGGAATAATAACAGTTTCCATATGTAATGTTTGTTAATTCATAAATAGTTTGCACAGCTCTTGCTATATATATTTGTTATAAATGAAAAGAGAAAAACTTGCTTGCTCCACCGGGATACTTTATAATATTGAGTCTATATGCAGCTGGGTTAAAACAATGTGTATTCCCAGAATTCATGTACGCATACAATTTGTATTTCACCAAGAAGATTTCAGCGGTTTATTGAAGTATTGACAATCTTTTGCCAAAGTCTAACACAGTACGTGTTTAAGAACTGCAAACACACAACAATTCAGATACTTAACAAAAATAATTTTGTTTATAATACACTTGATTTGTATTTGCATTGGATGCAGAAAGCTTTGCTCCAGAAATTGACGTCGTCTTCGAGTAGTATACTGTGATAATGATTTACCCCTCGGTATCAGGGTAATTCATATCAATAAGAAGAGGTAGACGCACAAGCTATAGCTTGCTTGGTGAACTTTTAGAGCATTTGTGGACCAGGAACGTGCTTGACGAATGTTTAGAGCGTTATTGGACCAGGAACGTGATTGACGAACGTTTATAGCATTGCTGGACCCAGGAACGTGCTTGACGAACGTTTAGAGCATTATTGGATCAGGAACGTGCTTGACGAACGTTTAGACAATTATTGGACCAGGATCTGGACCCTTATAGCTATTAATATTTTTTTGCTCTTCTTCCGGCGAGGGGAGCCACAAAATGCTAAATGTAGCATCACACTCTAAACGAAAAGTGGGCGCGACCCGCATATGACGACGCTATCGATGTGGCACAATGAGGACTGAACACCACTACGTCCATATTTATATAGATGTTGTGATGCTGAATCGACAGAACTAATCCATCAGTGAGGCGCTGCTGTCAAATCTAGTTTTTAAACTAGTTGGTTCATTCATCATCTTGACAGTGTTCGCGGAATGCTCCAATCTTACATTACCCAGAAATATGGTCTGATTCTCGCGCATGTATTTGGAGCTGATCAAGATATGCATGTCCTGGATAAACTCTGATGGTAGGCCAAGCGGGCATAATACCAGCGTCTCAGCCAACCCCAAAACAATTCTCGGTCCATACACTATTTAGCCGAAGAAAGAATCAGGGAGCAGTTTAAAATTGTATTGGACTACATCCAGAATGACATTGCTAAAACAATATACGCCACTCAAGGAAGCAATATCTGCAGAATAAAGACAACAGCACATTAAGCTCCTTACAGTTGGGTTCCGTTTGCCATAGCGTCGGAATTCTGTTGTACCAGATTTATAAATCTTCCCATGTATTCGTCGTAAATTTTGAAATCGTTTTCTTTGGCTAGACATGATTGTATCTCTGATATAAATTCAGTTGCTTGGGTCAATGTTACGATCATGCAATCAGATTTGATAATGTGGTCCATGAAATATACTCATCGCCAGTTTAATTATGATAATATAGGAAAAGAGGAAAAGTGTCAATTTTTCTGTGAACCTGAATGTTCCTATAAGAGATTCCAAACCAGCTGTAGAATTCTCATTTGAAACGAATCGCTTCAGGCCTAAACAACTGAATACTTAAAACAGATGATACTCTACCCATCCCGCCTCGTGTGACGTAGTTGAATATATAAAGGTAGAGTGTTATGGAGCACATCATTCACCAGACTGGAGTCACCATCACAACCAGTTGCTGCGTGATATAGCTTCTTCTAAAGTCGGAGAAACTCAAGGAAGCCTTGACTTGTAGCGACGTTATTCTCTTTGAATCTACTGTTACTTGGAGTTTCGCCAATGCGTTACGATTGTTTGTCTTCAGATAAAAGACAATAGGAAATCCAACTATTATCCAGCCTAAAAATCAAGTCACGTCACATTCTTGGAGTCGAAACCTTGAACCGTCGCAAACTTTCACACTATTTTGTGGCATCGAGTGACAAATCTAAGCAGAGGAATTAGACAACATAATTCCTTTCACAGTTTGATAAATTCAAACCGGCATTTATTAAAGACAAATATCCAGAAATCCACTTTCACCTGGCATCTAAATGTTGAATAGTAAATAAAATATGTTTATATTCGAACAATTGGCCGTTTGTATACGCCCGTCATTTGACGGGAAGAATTATGTCTGGTATGGGGTTTTCTGGCTGGCCGTCCGTCCGTCCACCTTTTGCTTTCCGAAACCTTGAAAATCACTTATCGGACTCTAATTAAACTTGGTAGGAACATTCCATGTGGCAAGATGTCGCATTGCATTTAGTTTGGCATATGTCCGCCGACAGGTGGTGTCACCTGTTGACAAAGTCTAAAACTGGTTTCCAGCTATAAACTTGAAATCCGATCATCGGATTCTGATCAAACTTGATAAAGGTATTCCATGTGGCAAGATGTCGCATGGGTTAGTTTGGTTTGCTTAAACCTTGTCAATCCACATGTCTTTCCGTCTATCCATCCCCTTTTTGGTTTCCGGCCATTAACTTGAAAATTGCTTATCGGACTCTAATAACACTTGGTAGGAATATTCCATGTAGCAAGATATCGCATAGGATTGAAGTTAGCATATGTCCGCAAACAGGTGGCGCCACATGGTGACAAAGTCTAAATTTGATTTCTAGCTGTTAACACTCTGATTATCAATTTCTTATCAAACTTGGTAAAAGTATTCATGTGGCAAGATGTCGAAAACGATTGAGTTTGGTGTGTGTACGTGTACTGGTGGCACCCCCTTGTTTTTAAGATTTAGAATACATTTTGTTTCCAGCCGTTATCATGAAAACTACTCATCAGATTCTAAATCAACTTGGTACAAATATTCCATGTAGCAATCTGATGTATGGCATTGAGCTAGGCGTGACCTACAAGTGGCGCCACCTGGTCAAAAAAATAGTTTTTTTGGCTGTTTGGTTTCGAGCCTTTAACTTCAAAATGGCTTATCATACTATATTGGCTATTATAACACAGGCCACCAAACTTGGTACAGTACTGTAGGAGTATTCCATGTGACAAGATGTCGCACGGGATTGAGTTTGGTGCATGTTCGCCTACAAGTTGTTTCCTCCACAGACAATCAATCAAATTGATATTAATTCAGAAAGGTAATGATCGCAACATGATTTTTTTTTATCTGGGCGTATATTGCGACTCATTTGAACTCCTGCCCCATCGTGGAAATCCTCAATGGGGCCCGTAAATGTTTTGTAATACGTGGCCAGGCTCTCGTTGTGGCTCCGTCGGTTGTGCTTTGGACCGTTGAAACCCTTTCAATGCATCGCGTGTAAGCTAGGTTCGAGGCCGCCTGTGGACAAGGTATATATGTATACGGCACGTTTACCGGTTTTCCTTTCAAACAGCGACAGTTCAAAGTCATATAAGTGAAATACACTTGAGGTCGCCGTTAAACGCCGATATAACAAACAAACATACCTGCCACTGGACGTTACTAAGGCGATGTCGCGATTGATAATAGATTCGATCGGTTGTTCGAAAAAGCCTTGTGAGTGGAAGGTGTCGAGTGATTTATGTTGTTAGTTCACGACCTGTGTCGCTTCGGAAACATTTAGGTCTTTCTATCGTGGGTCTTCATAACTCGGTCGGTCGGGTTCGATCCGGGTGGAAGCATGCACATTTTAATTTCTCTTTGTTTATAAATATATAGCACTATA
>JAUELC010069481.1:0-12281 GCA_031471745.1 Cryptochiton stelleri
TGAAAAAGGGTACACTTTTGAGTAAGCTATTTTGGAAATACAGATACCCTAGCAACATAACAGTTTTTGACTGTCTGAAAAACTAAAATAACAGATTTTGCATACCTCAATTCTATATACCATACAGTGACATTATCTTACATATTTGTTTATTACTTTGAAACATGGGAATAGCAATGGCAAACAAATTAAATGTTTACCTACAACATGTGATTAAAGTGTATTTAAAATGTTCACCTGAGTCAAGAATTGCTACCTGTAAACGGCTCCAGGTTCATTACGATCAATTTCAGTATTTGCCTTGAAATGTTTACAGGAGAGGTTGAATTTCACATTACAATGTTTATATTAACAAGGAAGCTACTTGCATATTCGTCTACTAAGTGCTTATTTCCAAAGATAAATCACACTGGTACAAGGTTGTCGATTAATTTTAAACCGATGAATCATCTCATGTTCCCAGACAGACAAAACATCAGACAACATGAGACAATTTTTATATTGGTCTACATAAAGGCATTATCTTAAGGTATTAAATTCCGTATTTACCTTAGAGGCATATACAAGGGTAGTGGAATTTCATATAACAATGCTAATAAATACCACATGTCCTCGTAGTAAAATGGACAAATTTCAGTGGAGCGTCGATAATGATCAATATGAAAACAAGGGGGAAAAGGTTGGTGGTGTAAAGTTACTTACTTTCAGAATGACAAAATCCATCCTTCCCCGCGTTGATGCCGGAGTATGGGACTCAGCTTCGGCTCAAGTATCTCGCGGCAAAGCCATCAGCTGGTATAAAGGTATTCCATAGATGCGGTCTTATCGTACAATCCAAAACCAGTAATCCTTAAGTACTTGGTACCTTTCCAGTTATGATAGTCAACTCAATAGTGTAAAAAAATATCATAAACACACAAGATGTTTCTTGTAGCCTTCCGAGTTAATTAATTGTACGAATTAATTTACAGGTGTAATCTGTTATGTAGACAACTGGATTAATAAATCAACCTGCTTTGACAGATTAATAATCCTTAAAAAGTAATCCTTCGTTTGCCAAAAGCTTGGAGATTTGCGGCAAATCAATCGACTGGAGCAGTATTATTAATAATAATACGCACTACAGTAAGGTCTACTTAAATTTGCACTGTCAAAATAGCAATCCTAAAAAAAAGTAGTCCTTCGTTTGCTTACATCTTTGGATATATTATATGAATTAATCCACTGGAGCAGTATTATTAATATTAATACGCACTGATGTAAGGCCTACTTGGCTCAAATTTGCTTTCCTACTGCTAAGCAATTAGTGTAAACTCTGAGCTCCACATTTAAGGAAAAACAGCATGAGTGGAGAGAGACATTGTAGTTCTGTTACCTCAACCTTTTGAGACATGTACCTCAACTGAAGGCTAATTCAATCGTTTTCTAAAGCCATGATTACCAAGATAAGTAAATCCTTCGCTAAAAAAAACAGCTGTAGTAAATATAAAGCAAAAAGGCTGCCTTCAGCTGCTGTAAATTCAGAATTCTCTCATCACTATTGCCTAACAGGCTCAATTTAAACGACTCCCTTCAAAACACCGGGAAAACTTTCTTCACCCTTCACTTTCCAAGACCTGCAACAGAACAAGCGGTCTTGGCTTGATAGACGACATAGAAAGCTTTATAAACTATCCAGCTATCTCCGGGGCACGGCTAGATGCCAGACTTCAGGCTTCAGCCAAACTTTTCTTTGATGAGCAGGCAGCTAACTCACAATGCTTCGACTGCACATCTTTCTAGTTGGGGTAAGGCCTATCTGTATCAGCATGGTTAAACTCAAAACTCTCAACTTCGACTATGTTAAATAAAAAAAAACCCAGCTTTTGTGAAAGTCGTCAAACTTTGTCAAGGGCTGTTTAGGTATAGTTCCCAATAGAGTAAAAGATAGGCCGGCTCGACAGTGTGGAAGAGCACACATGAACATACACACAGACCCCAGCCTATGGATACACAGTAGAGAGAAAACACACTCTGTGGATTTGAAACACAACCTATGCGGTACAGGTCAAGCCAGCTGGCCAGGCAGGCAAATCTCAGCCCAACAGGTTCAAGCCAGCCAAACTTCGGTGTCCAGCCAGCTACCCCAGTCCTCTAGCTCTCAGATACTCCTTTGCCACATGGGGAATTTCTAATTTTCCCAAACGCCAGACTTGACCAACAAAAAATAACAGGGGGCCTGAGAAGGAAAGAAATTGAAGCAAGTGATAACGATACACTTTTCCTCTCTGCCTTGAGAAAACTGTGTGGAAATATGGCTACGTTCTTGAACTTAAAGTTTCAGAGGTCATTTTTTCATTCTGTGTACTTAGAGAAAATTACTCTGACTCTTCCTGAACATAGAATTTGCCTCTTATTAAATTTCTATTCTTGAATGCAATATTGCTCCTTAAATACTGCTAACCCAGGACCAAATTTGTTTTGACTGTTTAACACTAATTCCACAACTATTAACTTGTAAATAATTGTCCAAGTCCTTCCTTTGCCAGTTTTTTTATCCCTGTTTTAAAGTCAGACTGACTATCTTCCTCTCCTAATCTTCTCTCGGCAAATTAAATGCATGGCCAAAGAGTGCAGGATGCAGATTGACGAATGGGTAAGCTTACAGGTTACATAGGGGCCTACCTACAGGAGGTAGTTAGCCCAAAGGGAGGGGGCAAACCGGGTAATATTTAAATGAGGTTGAAACTTGATCTACTATCCTCTGCTCTTCCAGATCCCAAAGCCTTGCAGTCTTGCCATTCACTGTGCACATGTTTGATCCATCAGTCGTGCACTTGTGCCGAGGCAAAGAAAATATCAGTAGGAGTGAAAGTTCTCTACAACTCTTTCCATACACTTTTCCCTTCGCTTTCTCATCCAGACTCAGATTGTACAGGTCAAAAGGCCAGCTATTCGCTACCTGCTACGGGCGCCGCAAACATCCACAAACCAACACTCTCCCCAGTTTTGGTTCCTGCTTCTGTTATTTGTTGAACAAGTTATGAGAACAAACTGTAGATGATTGAGGTGTGTGGTTATTTACCTTAACATTGCTCTCCCAGACCGTTCAGTATTCTACCTTTACAAATAACACCAGGGAGACCTTGTACGACATCTATCCAAGGACAATGTCAGAACGGTTTGATTGTTTAATTGATTACGGTTTTACGTCGTTAAACTGTTTAACGTAAGGTTATTTCACTCATATGACAGTGTGTCAGCTCAGAGAACACAAGGGAACAGGAAGCCCTACTTCATCAACCACTGGCAGAAGGGCATTCATTAAAATTCAATTATTAATATAAAGTCTTTATTTAAACAGTATCAGATCACAATATTATGTTATTGACTATCATGGAGAATTATTTTAGGGTCAGTCCTGTCATTTAATTGAGACACTAATGAATTCCCTATCATTTATCAAAGTTGAAATTATTATCTATATCATAAGACACAACTGGAAAAGAGACACATTTTACAAATATATCCAGGACATTTAGCCCACAAAATAAACTGTAACACCATATCTTCAACAGTTCAATAAAAATCAAACTTTTTACAAATGTGTCTCGAACTTTCACCCACATCTTCTAAACTCACTTAGAAGTATGATTTTTAAAGTTAATAACAGAGTTACTCAGTAAATTTCTGTAACGATAAACCGTTAATAATATATTATTTATACAAATGTAGAATATAATAATAATATTTCTTGACTCTTTTTTTACCGAAAGCTGCTATATTTACTGTCACAAAGCTTTTCTGGCAGGGGGCATCCATGCTTGATGAGAAGGTAACAGGTTTATAAATCACATCAAAGCCCTGCTATTCACCTTGTCTGTCATGTGACAATAGAAGCCTGTTAAACATTGACTTAACTTTTGACTGTTGAATAATGGCTGTCATTTTTATTACATACATCGGACATACCGGAAGCTCACATGTCAAATTCCTGATTGCGGTTGTCAGGAAAAAATAAAGAATTTTCTCAATATATGAATTTATTATTCAGGAACAATAAAAGAACTTAATTCGTAATTTTACAATAACAGTACGCTGGATAAACACAAAACTGTTAAACTTATTAATTAAAAAATACAAACTTGTTGTGCAATTAAACAGGTTTTAAATTCAAGCCTAATTACACCCACACCCACACCTAATGACTATGTCTAAATTATGTAAACATCTAAACTCCTAGATTCTCGTTCGCGTTTTAATTTTGACTGACCTGGATTGTTTCAATGTGTCGGCAAATCACATTTATTGTAAAAGTCCAAAGTAATTTGTTAAATTTACGCACAAAAATAATCACCCTTTGTTCATTAAAGGAATGCCTAGAGTCGATGCATCACAGCTCCAATGCCGACAATTGAAAAAAACAGATTTATGTAGCAGTCATTAACAGCTCTATCCTCATTAAAGTTTCAACATTTCGTAGTTTTAGAGAGGAAATAAAAACAGTTAATGTCTCAATGCCTTAGTTTTTCTTTAATTATTTTTTTTGTCACAAATGTAAAGGGTAATAGAAGCTACTTTTCGCAAAGTTCGTTTTTTTTAAAATAAATTTCCCATATTTATTCTCAACTGTTTATCTTTGTTCAAATGTTGGAGAAGAAGTGTGTTTTTTCCTAGGATAGATTTATTAAATATTTATAAAATAAAAAAACACAAAAGAGAACAACTTTTTTCGATTGTCAGGATCAATCACTGCAAAACAGAAGAATGATAATAACATAAAAAAGTTGAATAGAGCGAAAGAGTTAAACAAGACGGCAAAAAAGAAAAGGAGTAAATGTGGCTTTGATCTTTTGGCTTTTCGTGTCCTCTGATAGTGCAGTCACCTGAAAAATTCATAAACAAACTTTCAGACCTAGGCAACTTCACATCATTATGTCAACCACAACCCTGAATTTAAACAAACTACCTGGGTGAATTTCGGCACAAGGAACATTATCGACACTGTGTCTCCGCTATTTCACATTTAAACATAACTGCCCAAATAAATGCTCCTAAGTAAATATCACACTGAAGAACAATTTCTGGTATCTCGGTGTCATCATACACTTCATACAATACTTTTTTTAGAATGAGTACAAAAAAGGATTCATATAATTTGAGCGTAAAGTAAATAAATATCCAAATAATTTTAACTTTCTCTTTATTTTATTAGAAAGAAATCTCGGATTACATTTTTAAAAAAATTCACATGATATTTGTGACTTTATTTACTGATAAATCCACTGAGGCTGTTTGACATTTTTTCTTGAGAAAGTTTTATTTAATTTAAAAAAAATTCTTATCATTACAAGATTTACAGTAAACTTTCTTTTCTTATGTCAATAAAGAGCTTTAATCATTTAATAGTTATCTCCCCTTTCTAGAGACTGACCACAGAATCATGCCATCATCTACCAGGGGTCTTCTCTAAGCAACTGGTCAAGTGCCCTCAAGTTCCTAATTGAGGTTCATGTTCAGAAAGAAAAAAGATGGAAGGATACGGCTATGTTAGGCCTGAACACAAAACTATTGCAATTCAGGTGAAAAGCAAAAAAAAACAATCATGGAAATTATCAAGACAAAATATGATCAAAATATAAAATTAATTAAGAAAATGGCGAAACTGTTAAACCTTTTTTGTGAGATTTTGAACAAAAATTAATCTCCTAATGAAACATATGTATACATATATGTACCACTTGACGACACATTGAACAATACTGTAAAACTGCGTGATTTTTGTAAGATAATATTTTTTGTAATTAATAGATAATCTTATTCGACAAGAATATTTTGTGAGAATTTCAGATTGTATCTTCCTTAAGCTGGAAGACATGTTAACCCTGTACAAGCTATATAATATTATTTTACTTCAACTGAATGAAGCATAATACATGTACATATATCTCTTAAAGGGGCCACTAAGTAGATACTACAAGCAGAGAGCACAGTATAGTACTATCGCTACTGTTACAGCCTCAGCTCACACATGTCCCAAAAATCAATTTTCTTTCCAAGCACAGGTTTCTTACACTGTCCACGCAGAATTTAATGTAATGAAACAGATTGTGTTTGCTTAACACAGATTAAGGTAATTAACTTCAAAATAACACTAATGGAACATCAATTAAATAAATTCTATTGTGGTAATTATACTAATTTAACGAGCTTATACTTATACATGCAGTAAAGACGGAGTTTATTTACCAGTCACGAATCCAGACAAATAGGGTGATTTTGACAGGGTATCAGATAGTATACTAAGGATTTTATAACCCATAAAAGATTGTTTAAAATCTGGCCAGTAAACTTTCACTTGGTTTACTGGAGTGTCTGGTATATCCAGGGTTTGTAAACTAAGGTTTCTGTTTTATTCAGGCTACTGGTATATTCAGGGGTTGGTATACTCAGGGTGCAGGTATATCCAGGGGTCAGTATGCTCAGGGTGCAGGTATATTCAGGGGTCAGTATACTCAGGGTGCAGGTATATTCAGGGGTTGGTATACTCAGGGTGCAGGTATATTCAGGGGCTGGTATACTCAGGGTGCAGGTATATTCAGGGGTTGGTATACTCAGGTTTCTGGTATATACAGGTATCAGTATACTCAGGTTTAAGGTACATCTATAGTCAGGGATCGGTATACTCAGGTTTCTGGTTTATTAAGAGGTTATTGGTGTACTTATCTTTCTGGTATATACAGGTATCAATATACTAATTTTTATGGTATATTTAGAGGACAGTATACTAAGGTTTATGGTTTTGTCAGGAATCAGTATACTCAGGTTGATGGTTTATTAAGAGTTTTTTGGTATGTTCATGTTTATGGTATATTATTCATGAATCTGTATATACCGAGTAATGACCCTTTCAGAATCTACCGTTATCAAAATAAAGGCACAGCATGTCACAGTCTTAGAAATGTAATAATTGGTAATAAACCTGAACAATTTAATCATAAACATTGATTGTTAGTTTAGTGTTTTGGTATCAGCTAGTTCTGCTTACATTTAGCAAACAGCCTTGTGGAAAGTTAGCCTTCCCATGGCAACTTTGTCACCTATGCTCATTTTAATAGGCATGGCAAAGTCACGATTGTCAAACCTCAGCAAAGTCGATTGTACAACGTTGTTTTAGGAATCCCAATGAAGTGAACTGGTAAAAAAAAAAAGTGCTGTTTTGTTAATTGCGTACAGCGGAACTTTGTCGCTTTTTTGAAGCATGGGCGCAGGTGTGTGGTGAACACAAAGCAGGACATAGGGTCTACATGTACTTCCTGCTTTTTTTCTCAAAGGCCAGACAAAATCACTAACACAGCCATGTAAAGACAACAGTAATGTCCCTTGACCACACTCTTCTCTCTTTGAAGTTATCTTTCTTCAAACTTTTCTTCAAATTTCATGGCTGCTGCAGGACAGACTTTTTGGAGAAGGTGAAAAAGTGGTTTTGAGCATCCCGGCTTCCTTTGATGATCAAAGGGTGCAATAAATCGTCAAGATACCCTTATTTTCTAATGAATCTTTCTTAAGCGAGCAGAAATCAACAGGCTCCTCAAGAATTCTGCACTTGCGAGAAATCTGTTTGAAGTCTTAAGCTCAGTACACAAATTCACGCAAGCATTGTTTTAAGAAGGATGGACAAAACAATTTCACCGTCTTGGCTTTAGCTTTACTTGGTTTGTCTTACAGGCCTATTGGATGAGGCAGCCATTAGCCAGTTACAGCATTACAGTTAACTTTGGATTATTGTCACTATTTTTATCTTGTAAAATAAAATTTACATCGGACTGGCTTATATACATAAGTAGCTATAGTGTAGGATAATTCTGAACACAAAAAAACTGAATTTACTCAACATGGCTAAAATTAAAAATCAGTGGTACTAGAGGCCTCTAGCTAATGTAGTCATAATAATTATTGATAATAACTTTATTTAACAAGGAATGTAGGCAGTCAACTTTATTTGTACCTCAATAAATAGTGTTATATTAAATAAATCAATATAGATTAATTTACAACAATGTTGAAATATCAAAATAAATAAAAATCACAAAAATGAATCATCAAATTATGCCCAAGAACAGCATGTAGATTATAAAATCAACAAATTAACACAAATATGTAACTTGTACGAAAATAAATATTCACAATTTCAGAGATTCAAAGGCTTAGAGAATCAATGAAGGGACTTTTGTCCAAATAAATATTTGCTTTTAAGATTTTCTATTTTCAAATCCTTGATGAAGAACTTGAATCATCCTTCAAACATAACTGAGCACTGATAACTCATTTCATCATATTTCATCCAAAAATGTAACAATTTATATTTAAAAAAAACTTACCTTGAGATAACAATATGACTTTGTAAAACATGAAGGTATATGTGGTGACAGTATATCCTGCATCGTTTTGCCTCGAGGATGAAATTAAAATCACCAAGTTCCACAGCAGATTTTGGAATGTTAATGACGCATGTATGCTTTCTGAGATCAAGATTAAATTGGTGAGTGCTCTGAGAAAGGCTCTACCACAAAGAGTATGGAGTATTGTTGAAGTACTTCTACCTAATTGCCAAACCGTGGGAACTATAGGTAAATCAAAATTGAGGATAGCCTTATGGTAATATGACTTTAACATATATATACCTGGTAGTAAATTATCTAATTATTTAAACAGAAAAAAAAAGAAGAAAAAAATGTTCAGAAGAGCTACATGGAAATTAACTTTTCCAAGTGATAAACAATCATCTAGCTAACCATTTTTGAGGAGTGGTGCTCCACCCAACCATACAAATATCAGATTCCACTCGCCTTTTCCCACCCTAACCTAGCTAATACTTATAGATATGAAGTTGTTTCAATGTCTCCTAACATCCTTCCCCTAGAAATGCCTAGGGTCAAATATAAAATTCAAATATTTAGAACATTTACTAAAACTTTTTACTTTATCTAAAAAGACTTAAGTTTCATTCATTATTTTGGGTCTCAAAAGTCTTGTCTGTTTGACAGGCAGATAGTCATCGAATAAGACAGGTCAAGAATCGACCTTAAAGCTACTCATACGTTTTGACGTCTTTCGCTTTACCTGTGAGGCGAGAGGTTTCTTTCTTTGGCCTCACCTGAAACTGACGAGCAATCAATCAACTTTACGCTCACCTGAAGGTTTGACTAAAGGCACTTCATAGTTTGCCCACCTTTGTAAGGTCGTCTTCAGTTTACCACCCAGTAATTACTCAAGTGGAATTAAATGGCCATCTCTTTGACTTTCCTAGGCAAAAAGCAAATTGATATCCGGTGGAGTAAACTATATGTTTTTACGGATGCAAGGTTAGCTGATACAAGTACTCGTGTCTTCTACAGAGTTATGTAGCCTTGGAAAGTTCATTGAATAGGTGCCTCCATTTCGCCGACCAGCTTAAGATGAAAACAATTTACAACTTTATTTTTAATTAAGAATAATTAAGGCGTTTGAGTTTAGAATTGATGCAAATAAACGCAAACTACAAAGATTTCTTCTCCTTCCCCAGCAGTTCCTATTTCAACAACAAATTCTTTACTGCAGGATCTTATTTTACGGTTTCTATTAAATTGTTTACTTTAAGTAATAATTTATAGTTTGAATAAGTTATCAGGTACGCTTCGGTGTATTTCAAAGTAAACAAACATCAGATTTCTTCATGTTATTTATTTATAGAATCGAATTGTTTGGTGTTTAATGCCACCAACTTGGGCTACCGCACTGTAATGTCACAGTGTACTTAAACCAGCCAGTCATTGCTCTGTCGTTTACACTTAGCACTAAGCCAGAATGACGCCAGTCTGACGCGGCTTGGATTCCATCTCTTGACCGTTTTATTCTTAAAGACAGAAACAGAATTAGTCTACTTACATTGTGGTGTTGGTGATAACAGTAGAATAAACCATGCAAACTACACCAGTCATCCATAAGTCTGTGTCCACTTTCCCACTCATGGATAAGACAGGTGGGTGCCAGCCATGTAGCATGCACTTGAGAAGAGGTCCATGACTTCCGGAGTGAAATGCTTAGCTTTTAACTAAAGTGACACGTACATGTACACACCCACTCAAATACTGCTTCATAGTTTTTTTTCTAAATAAAGTAATCACTTGTAAAAAAGAAATCTGTTAATTAGAGTTTACACCTGTTATTGCATGTTTTTATTTATCTCTTTTATACCTGAAAGGTAATGACATTAATTATCGTTTTTTTGTCTTGAAAAAACTACATGCACTTCATGACATAAGCAAATCACGCACCATACAATTAATTAAGATAAATCTTTATATAGATCATTTGATAATTACCTGTGAATAATACGACACACGTATGGAATCAAAACAAACTTTTTCTTTACATATAAAGGTGTGAAAATTAATTATATATTTAATGCTCATAGAATAGAGAGCAGAAATAGCCTGAAGTTATCATAATGAACAACAATGACATCTGTGCATTCACCAAAATGTTTAATAACAAAGAGGAATATAAGAATGGCAGTATCAATGCTCTGCAGACTTTGTTTGATTGGGGTTTTACATCGTACCATGCAGAATGGGTAACTGCCTCTCAAGTCACTAAAATTACTACAAATAGTCACAGTTCAGTATCCAAGACAAATAGTTTGTTTGATTTAGGTTTTATGTCATATTTAAGGTTATTTCACTCATATGACGGCGTGCGAGCCCAATGAGTGGAGGAAGCCATCCTCGACGCCACTGGGGCCAAACAATGACAAGATACAAGACAGACATGACTTAAAACATAGTGCAATAAGAAAAAGCCTGGAATTCAAGGTGCAAGGCAACGCAACAAATCAGCTTTGTGTTTCCATTTCGCTCAGAGAGCACAAGGGCACAGGTTTGTTTGTTTGTTTGATTGATTGGGGTTTTACGTCGTACTTAAGGTTATTCCACTTATATAACGGCGTGCCAGCCCAATGGGTGAACGAAACCACCCCCGACTCCACTGGCAGCAAACAATGACAAGATACCAGACAATCACAGGACATTACAGTACGCCACAACAGCTTCTTGTTGCCCCTTAGCTCTGAGAGCACCAGGGCAACCCAAAGCTCCCTCCAACCACCCGCCCAACGGCACAGGAAGCTGCACGAACCACACATTACCGAGGTACGAAGACCCGCAATTGAATGAAGCTCTAATTTTCTGCCAAGTAAAGACTGCCAATCTCCGAATATTTAGAGTATCTACAATATATGATGGCAGGTGTAGTTATAATTACTACTAGAAAGGTATTGTATAACACCTTGAATGTGTCTCATCTAATTACATGGGTTTCATTAATTAAGCATGACGAGCTAATTAATAAAACACTGCGATGACGAACTTTGTGCAGGCGAAAATGAAATACGATGCAATTGTGTTGTTATGGAAACAATAAATCGTTATGATGCTGTTAATAATGAAATAATGTGAAATCTGACCTCCAGGTTAATTGATAACAAGCTTCGTTAAGCTCAGGTAACTCTTCGGGAACGGAGGAAATAAAGTGACAGCATAGCAACAAAGGTTGATGACTTATTCTGTACTGTCATGCAAAAACGCCATAATACAGCCAAGACTTACAGTCTCAAAAATAAATCACACTTTGAGATGTCAAATAAATCGAATACAATAAGTGAAAGAGAGGCTGGCTAGCTTTAAGAGACCAATAAAATTATTTAAGGCCGTTTTCATTTACAAAGTTCAAATTTGAGCATGGTCTTGAACACATAATTTGGCACCTTCAGGAATAGAACCTAAGTCATTGAGCATGTGTAAGCAAATATCTAAGCAATTATTTGACTTAATTTGCTTGGTGTTTTAAGCCGTACTGAAGGTTATTTCAGTATTAATGGTGAAGCAAGCTGACTAAAGTACTGAGGAAACCGCCCTGGCTTCTGTAAGTCATTGGCACATGTTATACAAACAAAAGTTTTGTTAGCGTAGCCAACGGCGCACTCAAACTGATTTGTTGTTTATTTATTTATTGGATCAGTGTGTACATCATATATAAGAGTATTTTCCCTGATTTAATGATTCCTGTCAGTGCTTCCTTCAGATAGGGACATCTTGTAACAGCCAAGGTGCCAGTGACTTTCCTAAAGGTTTCCTGAAGCTATTGTATAAAAACTAACGATTCCCGGATGCCAAAGCAGGCATTGACCTAGCCTTGGATTTATTTTTTGTTTTAGGTTTTGGGGTGTTTTCTTTTTTTGGGAAAGGGGGGGGGGGGTCACACAT
>JAUELC010069592.1:0-12280 GCA_031471745.1 Cryptochiton stelleri
GTTTCTTCGCCAATATCTACGTGCTCTTTGTTTAAGCCATGCCATTGTTTATAGTTCTAGCGTTACGACAAACCCTAAACCCAAACCTGAACCTTACCTAAACCCAATCGTAAACCTAACCCTAAACCTAACCCTAAACTTTACCCTGAAAACAAGCCTCAACCTAACCCTGAACCCAACCTAAACCCAAACCTGAACCTTACCTAAACCCAATCGTATACCTAACCCTAAACTTAACCCTGAAAACAAGCCTCAATCAACCCTGAACATTAGAGAGAAACTACCCCCTCCCTGGTCTCAATTGCGCCACCGTGCTCTGATGTACATGCTGTAACCTTGAAAGCGACAAAGAAGCGACAAAGAATAAAATAGAATAGAAACTCTATTTAAACTGGATAGCTCATTAAGCTGGAGTACGAGTGTACACACGAACTATATATTGCCGGTTAACTAAGGTTATGCTTCACATATAGGGTACGTAAAGGGCTTCGGAATACAGTGACTTGTTCAGTGAAACTACTTAATAATCCTAGGTAGGGTAAATTATTGATCTTTGTCAGTTTTATAACTATTGTACACCGCGTGTAACCATAACCACTGACCTTGTTAGACGGCGCATAGTCCAGGGGGTGTCAACCGATGGTAGCCGGTTTAATGGTAAAGTTTTCACTGTGGAAGATTTTAAGAGGATAGGTTAGCTTTAGACAGGCAACGTTCGTCTCGCTTTTTTCACACATACGACGTAAATGTTTAACTAGGCAATGTCGAGATTTGTGTAAAATATTTGAAATATCACCTGTGGTTGGCAATTGTAAGTTGGAATAAACGAAGAGCAGGAGTTGCCTATAAATGACAACTTCGGTAATGCTCGCTATAGATAAGTCGTGTTGACGAAATTTACAGTTTGGAAAAAAATGACAGATGATTAAATCTACTCTCCTAGTTAATACAATATTTGTAGAAAATACGTAAATTATTTGAATTTCAATCTAAATAGTATTATTTTGGCTTCGTCTCATTTAAGTTTCGTTTTGTAGAAACACTTCTTAAAAATCATCCAATGGAGTTTACACGGAAAGTATTTAACGGACTGATTGTTTTGCATATTTATTTTATCTCATTTTGTTCATGTCGGTTTGTTTTTCTGTTCTCAGGTGTTGCATGTTACAGTCTCTGTTACCTAACTCAGCCAGTGATGTTTGTGCCTTACAATATTCGGTGTGGCCAAAACTCATGAAAACGTCTTGACAAGTTGGGTCTGCGTTGTCTTCTGCCGTTTCTAGTGAACGAATTGCTGAGATAGAATCACACTTTGGGATATCAACGGGTAACTGAATGGGCAAGGGACGTCAAGAGGAAGTCACGAGACCGACTGGAAGAGAAGACGACATGGAACAGCCGCACGTGCCATTGGCCCCCGACGGAGGCTGGGGCTGGATGGTTGTTTTTAGTTCGTTTCTGATTCACGTGGTAGCTGATGGAATTGTGTACTCATTTGGAGTGTTTTTCATCGAGTTTTTGGATTTTTTCAAAGGTGGCAAAGGGGAAACAGCTTGGGTGGGATCACTTGTGCCTGGGATAACATTAACTGTTGGTAAGTATCTAGCGAAAATTTAACAAGAAAAAGAGATATGAATTCCAACTGAAAATAGTTTGCTAAGTTGACGCTTCTTACAAAGTGCGCTATAGAAACCAGATGTAATCGTCTGAGATAATTTCACATGATCCTTGACTGTTCGTTAATTAGAACACCATCCTCTTGAATCCATGTTCTTTTTATGAGTTGCGTATGTCGAGTCCAATTATCAGTTTCTAACTGGCTTGTTCGGTGTATAACCCTCCAACTCTACGGGGTTTATTAACATTCTTGAGGGATGACAAAAATGTACTTTTATTTGCTGCATAACTAAAAATACTAGATACTCCGCTACACAGGCATATGGGTTATTCCGTGCTTCAATATGTCGAATGCAATTAACATTATCTGACATCTTTGGTCTAAAGCTTCTACATTAAGGGACCTCCCAAGGATTTTAAAAAATCAATGCGATGTGTGTACAAATTATGTAGTATTTATGACAGTTTAATTATAGGGCTGAAGCTCATTTTATGGAAATTAGTTTGATATCAAGTAATACTGGTTGAAGTCATTCGAGGTTAATGGTATATAGTTATGTAGCATTAGTACGAGATTTGGCACGTATAAAGGTTAATCGGGCCCGCGGTCGTGGCTCAGTGTTAAGCGTGTTGGACTGCTGATCCTACGTCGATGTACTGCACAAGTTTAAATCTCCCAGTGGACCTGATGTGTATGAGGGACTCACACGAGGTGACTCCAGCTATCTCGGGGTGGTGTTTATGAGGTTTCCTCTGGTTTTTCCCCCGCATTTAGAAAGGCCGAGTAAGATCCGCCGATATATAAGTGAAATACCCTTGAGTGCGCCGTTAAACACCAATTAAACAAACAAACGATAAATGTAAACCAGCAGTATATATACTCGCGTAGAGGAATTTTGGATAGCCCAAAATACTATAATTATGACTTGTTTTCAATGTCGTTAAGAAAGTGATGACGATTAAGGTTATTTTGTTAGTTAGAACAAATAATAGTTGGCAATCTTGCATTTAGGGAGAATCAGGATTTTACAGAAATCATACATTTGTATGTTTACATGCTATTTATTATACATTCACATACATTCACATCACGTGATTTGTGGTTGAAACTTTTGGTAATTTACAGTACTTAATATACCATTATTGTGACTCATGAGTTTCACAAACTAGAATGATGTATCGACTTCAGCAAGGGTACATACATATATGTATGGTGATTCAATATTCATATATTTAATAAATTGATATAATGTTTTTGATAATATCAAAAAAAACGAATCTAATAGATAGACCGCATTCAGCACACTAGTGTCCTGAATATGTGGACATTTGCTAAGTATCTTATTAGAGAGGCACAAGGCAATTAAATGTATAGTGGAATTTTCATGCCATATAGGTGGTATACCTCCATACAATTTACAATTAATCAGTAAACGCCCCACAATAGTCCGTCACTAGCACACAAACAAATAATTATTATGAATGGTTTTGGCGAGTATTTACCATGTTAATAAATAGATAATGCTAAAGAAAGACAAACAATGTGGCATGAAAAGTCCACCATACAATTAAATGCTTTATGTGGCTTTCGCTGGATTACGACACGATTCTACAAACTACTCTCATAACCAAGGAGCAACAAGAAGCTGTTGTGTCGTCCTGTTATATCCTGTGATTGTCCTGTATCTTGTCATTGTTTCTTGCCAGTGGTTTCCTTCACCCATTGGGCTGGCACATCGTCATATGAGTGAAATAACCTGAAATACGGCGTAAAAAAAAGCAAACAAACAAACGAACATATACCATTAAAAAACACCCTACTTGATACAGTCTATATTTAGGTTATCTCCCTTATTTCAGCCTTTCATCTTTGACAATATTTTGTTCTTTCCTTTAGTCAATTGTCTATTATTGGACATGTACGAATCGTGATGAGAATATGGCAATACACTAAGTTTGATCAAGTTAATTTCATGAATCAAGAATTAACTAATTTTAATTATTTGTGCATGCACTTTGTTTTTCTTTATCAACCAGAATCTGTTCTTGTGTCAATGTATTCAATGTGAATAGGTTCTTTTCTCAAATTATAAACCCTGTATGTGTTTTTCTTCCACAGGACCAATCGCTAGTGCCTTAACAAACAAGTATGGGTGTAGAGCTGTGACTATTGCTGGGTCCATAACGGCGGCCACGGGGTTCATCCTCAGTTTGTTCGCACCAAATCTTTACTACCTTTACTTTAGCTTTGGTATTTTATCAGGTAAGTGATCGATCGACCAATCAATCGATGAATCAATCAATAAATCAATGTATGAATGAAAGAACGAATGAATGAATGAATACATTTTACATTTTATATTTGCTCGACTTCCTGGAAGAAAGGTATTTATACCTACGGAATTTTATCGAGTTTTAATAAAGCCTCTTATCTTATCTTATCTTATGAATGAAAGAATGAATGAATGAATGAATGAATGAATGAATGAAGTCCGAGTCCAAGTCACGATTCCGATCTGTTGCGGTGTCCTTCGACGTAAATTTGATCACTTTGTCTCCCAATGTTTTGCGTCTTGTAGCTCATTGTTGGTTACTAGTGATGTTGAGGGCGGTTTCCTTCACCCATTTAGCTGGTTCACCGTGATGTGAGTGAAATAGTCTTAAATACATGTCAGGCGTTAAGCCTCAAAAACAAACCATTCACATACACCCATCTTTTTGGTGTGAATATACAACTAAATTATCTGATGCTTTATGCCATGATCACTGTTGTCACGTCCTAAAATGTCACTTACCTTTTCTATCTGTTTTTGCAGGTGTTGGCTTTGGGCTTATATACCTTCCAGCCATTGTCATCGTCACTCATTATTTTGAAAAACGACGTGCCTTTGCCACAGGATTAGCTGTGTGCGGTTCAGGGTTTGGTACATTCATCTTTGCACCATTGTCCAAGTTTCTGCTGGACATGTTCGGTTGGAAAGGAGCCATTTTGCTTCAAGCCGGCATCATTTTGAACTGCGTTGTGTTTGGTGCTTTATTTAGACCACTGGAAGAATATATATCGGGGAAGAAAACGAAATTATCATCAAAGAAAAACGACGAAGAGATAGAAGCTTTGATGAGAACTCCAGAAAAAACTAAAAACCCTATATACCGCTTAAAACATCAAAATGGAGTTAAATCATCCTCTCTTACACCGATTTTTAATGTTGAACCGGCTATGATTCGAAGTGAAGGAGCGTTACACGTTATCACCACACTCCCCAGTCCACCACGGAAGGACCCCGGCAGTTTGTCGCCAACTTCACCCAGACACCTTCGACCCTTGATCTCAGAACAGCGACACAGCTCCCATACCTCCCTTAGAGTACCACCCTCAGTCGTAGGCCCCATGTACCGCAAAGATATTTTTTACAGAGGCAGTTTGGTTAACATTCCGATGTATAAGTCCAACCCAGCTATGTACGTGACCAGTATAACCTCAATCCCTGAACACATCCCGTCAAATGAAGACTGGAAACTTTTTGGGTTCATCAAACTTTCACCGGAAATGAGAGATACGTTAAAACAGATGCTGGACTTTTCCTTGCTGAAAGATCACGTGTTTTTATTATTTGCCATGTCCAATTTGTTCACAAGTATCGGATTTAACATGCCCTTCATATACCTTCCTGACAGAGCTGTTGAACTGGGGATAGATTCCACACAAGCTGCCTTTTTAATCTCTGTAATCGGAATTGCCAATACCGTTGGGAGAATTTTCTTCGGTTGGCTGTCAGATCGTCCTGGAATTAATCGACTATACCTTTACAACTCTTCTCTGATAATCTGCGGGACTTGTACAGCTTTCAGTCCATTCTGTACCACATACGGATGGCTGGTTGCCTATGCAGCTGCATTCGGTCTCTTCATAGGTAAGTTGATCATAATATTGATGTGCACTGAAACGTGGATATTTTGAAATCCGTGATAATCACTTGTACAGGAAACATTGCATTGAAAGAAAGATTAGCACAGGTAAAGATTTTCAATCCGGAGGGACGTTGAACACATTTGAATGTACCACTCAAACAAACCAAGCACTCCGGCAGACCTATGAAGAATAATGGTATTTCTGACAGAAAGTAATGACATGCCTACATTGATTTTTAACCCCAAATAATTTTTAAGAAGCCGTACTAGTGTCAATTAGTTACCGGGCATAGTTATATTGTTATATTCATTTTCCGGTTACTTTCATACTCTGTATTCCTTTTACGGACATATATATGTTTGTGTCCATGCTGAAGATTCTAATAAAAAGAAAAACTGTTGACCTAATCGAAAATAACATGTAACTTCAACTTACGAAGTCTCAAAATAGTGCTTCTTTTCCATTTGAAAACATCGAATAGGTGACAGTTATCTCCCTTCATGAAACTTATCTCCCTTTTATTTATGAATTCGTGCTGTTCATATTTTTAGGTGTTTACGTATCGTTGACCTCTGTTGTACTCGTTGACCTTTTGGGATTGGAGAAACTGACGAATTCCTTTGGTCTATTGCTTCTTTTCCAAGGCGTGGCTACTCTCATTGGGCCTCCCATTGCAGGTATGTTAGCAATATTGTCCTGTTGGATTATGTTAAAAATTATTTGAGATACATTGAAAATTGCACAAATTGTTTCATAAATTCTTTGAGATAAATTAAGAATTTGGAGATTGATTTAAAATTCTTTGAGAGACATTTAGAATTTTACTTTAGTGAAATAGTTTTCTAGATTTCAACTTAATGCTTAGAGACATCGCGATACATTAGCAAGACAGGTGTTTTACCCAATGAGTCTTGACTGTATATAAATTATACGATTATATCGTAATTATGTCTAACAGAACTTGTCCGAAAACGTGTCGTAGAGCAAATGAATGTAGTAGCCTTATTCACTCGAGTTTATTAGGAATATATGTAAGTAAAATTGCGTTAAATTTAAAAGAGGTGTTGGTTAGAACTGTAGGACTTGAGCAACCTATGGAGGACACAATCACAGCCCTGGAAACTGACGATTTATTTACGATTTCATAGTCCGGTTTAATAACAAGGCATTTGCTTCATTTCAAACCACTGTTGTTTGTTCATCGAAACCTTTAGCTCTTTTCCATCCGTGAAACCGACTTTGTGTCTACGGAGTGGGAGAGATCTTTCTACGACACATCCCCTTGTCTAACATGCCTTCCAGTTTCTACCCGGACGACTTTCAGCGTTTAGAGGAAGACATCACGGATTCCGTACCCTTTCGGCAACAATATATGTCCAGTGGCTGAACCCCAAGACAAAATCAAATAAGTTGATCAAAACATTACATGTTCAGACCACAGGTGTACAGGGTGCGACCGAGCTATTGGTACGAGCCTGAATAAATAGAGCTTGTAATGTTACGATTAATCCTGAGCTAAACACATGTTTGCAATCGTATTGTCTAACTGCTACAATTTGTTATCTTGCCGAATTTTTAAACAAAACTGTATTTATTATTTTTCTCTTTTATGTTGTAGGGTGGATATACGACGGTACAGGCAGCTATGACATTTCCTTTATTTTGGAGGGGACAATTGTGGCGGTTAGCGGAGTGATGTTGTTCTGTATTCCGTGTGTTCAAAGGCGGATGGTTAAAGCAATGGACGTTAAGGATGAGGATGTAAATTGCGAGAACAACACGATATCTGACACAGACCAACAACGTGCTTTAACTGTCAATATTCAAGATATGTCCGCGTGAGATGTAAAGACTTGGCACACAATTACCTACGCGCGGTCAAGGCTTCAGAATGTCATCACGAGCGTTGTTAAGACGATCTCGTGACACAGAGTGTGCTTCATGCCTCTGATTGAATGATGTCCAAATTTGTCTACGCATAAGCAAGATCTCAAGTTATAGTCACGTGATGTGAAAATAAACTCGATTGTTCTGTGTGGCTGATAGACGCAGATCCCCAATGGGTATTCGCTTCGATTAACTAAGTTTGTTTGTCTCATTGGTGTTTGAGGCAGCAAACACAGAACGTAACGTTAGGCCTCCTGAAACAGTGCTGTGTGCTTAATTCATCAAGTGTGCAGAGACGACTAGAATTGAGGGAAATACGTGATAGTGAGGGAACTCAATTTACAATGGACTTGTATTTCGTTGTTAAAGGACAGGCCGCACTGTTATTGTATGAAACCGTTCATTATAGTATATTATAATAGCGTCTTTATAATATAGAAACCCAGAATATATTACGGTCATTTTGTTATTACAGTCATTGTTATTATGTGACCATAATGTTCTGAATCTTCAAAGGGCACATATCTTGATATGTTCAAATTGCTACCTTCACGTTTGATATTTTTGTCATGGTAGTTGGTATCAAAAGAGGCTTTACTAACATTATCCGCACAGCGAAAATGAAAAAAAGTAAAAGGTGTAGAATTTTCCAGCAATACACATGGGCATTTAAAATATATCTTTATATCATTTGTATGTGTGTGTATGCCATCCGCTGGTGCTCTGTTATAAGTAAATAAAACATATACATATATTTGTATAAATATATATATACTTACATGTCGTGATACAATTTTATTTCATGCAGTATAACGCATTTTGACTATGTCCCATCTTTCATGATACAGTTCGGCAAACTATATTTTATCACATCATGGCATAATAATATGTTGAACTTATCATGATTCTCTATTTTATTTCTCAACTATTTTTCACAAATAAAAACTTTCTCAGGGTTATCCATATTTGTACTTCAAAAAAATCCATTCTAAATCATTCTCACCACTCTAATCGTTACGTCAGAATATAAATATAGCATTATGTGCACAATGTGGAATAATCTTCCTTCGGAGAGGCGATTCAGTGTAAAGATTTATCTAGAGTCCTCTCTCACATGCAAAAGTCCTTGAAAAACACACTGTAAAATTCCATACGGATTGTTGTATAATATGAAATCATTTGGTTCCGTTCTGATAAATGTCACCAGTCTGTATTCATTCATTATATGTCAATGAGAATCAATTAGGCTATGGGAAAAGGTTTACAAAATTCAATTCCTGAATGTTGATGATTAAATACACGTGTTAAATGTCTTATGGTTAATAATAGCTAGCCATATTGCATACAATCGGGAATACAGATTGTTTGGGGATTTTTTTGGGAAGATAGTGTCCATAAAATGTCTCCATTTTTCTTTATGACTAATATATAACTGATAATAGCTAGCAACGATGCTTAAAATAGGCATAAGAATGGGATAGAAAAATTGTGTGTGGTGATTTTATATTGAGAGGTTGTAATCCGTAAAATGTCTCCGTTTTTCTTTGTGATCTTTTCCATTTATAAAAGCTTCACAATGAAGGACAATGTGACGGTCTCTATTTTGTATATGTACTGCCACTATTTTACTCATGTAACTAACACCGTTACTCAGCGGAAGGAAAAACTACTCATTGTACAGACTATCAATAGTCACGAACATTTGTGATATATTAAATGCACGATGGTGCTTATATTGAATTATGGTTTCTGTGAAACCTTTGGGATATAATTTTCATTTGAATTGTTATCCACATTTTGTGACTTATAGTTAAGCACATGATGCTCTCCTAGCTTAGCAATTAGCAACGTTTTTCCTGATTTCAGTGATAGTATTTTCTTAAGAAGATAAGTCTTGTTTGTAACATGAAATTATAAATTTTAAACAATAAATAAATATTGTCATACTAGTTCAATCACCTTTTTAAATGTCTCTCAAATAGCATTTTGAAAGAAGAAACTAACTGGAAGTGTTGTTGTCAAAAACCCTTGCGAATTCTAACCCAATCTGGCGAGTGACAATCTACTGATTGTAATGGGAGACCTCGACCTACTTTCATAAAATTTCTTACGAAAATGCTTGGTCGTTAATGACGTCACTGTGTTGAAGTTTAAACTGCGATGACGTCATATACGATAAGAATTTGGGCTACAAAATTGATGAAAGTGTGCCTAGGATCCTACGGTTATTGACTCGAATCCAGTAAGGAACTGAGGTTGACTTCTATATCGGACCATAAACAAAATGCTATCCCAAATTGCAGACAAATATTATCCGATGCTGATGTTATTGTTCATTTAAGTAATTGTTCGATAATATAGCTTTAAAGATGAGTGTCCTCTGAATGTGATCTTATATATTGTTTAATGAGAAACAAAAAGAATCCCGTTGAATTACATGTAGTTATAGGCCGGATATTTTTTTAATCAAAACTATTTCAGACTATGTGTATATTTTAATTTAATGCTGTGGCTCTGATATATATATATATATATAATTAAAACAAACTTATTAAGATTATTTTACGTTTTTTTATGGGATCGCCTGCTTAAGCATGAATGTACATTTTAATACATTGTGTTGAGTTCATTCACTAAACATGTAGTGCATTAACGCAATGCTTAGTTTTAGACTAATGGCGAGACTTAAGCTCAGCGGGAGGTTAGTTATGATTTATATTGTCAAAAGGTGCAAAAAGATATATGCTGTTAAGTTCTCAAGGAGATATCGTATATACAGATATCAATTAAAATTATAACGTTTTATTTTTGTCCTTACTCAAATTATGTGCGTATGATTCTCGATGTAGTAGCATTCCATTATGATAGATTTTGTTCATGTATACATTATCCTGCGCAAGTTCAACTGTGTTATTACGTATAGTATCTATACAGAATGCTCTTTATTTTTGATTTTTCAACAAATCTTCACATGTCCTTGTTTATACAATATATGTACAAAAAGAATATACGTTTTATAGCATGCTTTATTTTGCCTGGGTTCATATCGGGATTAATGTCGCTCTTCAGATGACGTCACTGTTAGAAAACAATACAAAGAGGCACGGTTCCAACCTGCTAATGTACACGATGTCTGCATGGACAGTTGATTTTACTTGACTGTTTTCTGTCAGTGTTCATCTTCATTAACATGTCCTGGGTGCAAAAACTCCGTTAAGTTAACACCCGCTTCTCGGATCCATTCCAGAAATAGTAATAGTGTTGTGTGACCTATTCCTGCTCCCAATTCAACTGGGCGATATACTGTTACAATTTGTTAGGGATATTACGAATTAAGGCATTTATCAACACGGAAAGGAGCCGAATCGGAAAATGCAAGAAATTATAAGAGAACTAAAACTAAAGAGAGTCGACATACCCTATAAAACAGTTTAAAAAAAATTATGTTCTGGGTGCGTAGATATTTCCTATTACTTTTGAGACACACAGATCATACAATTGTACGGGAAAATTTACATGCCAAATATGTAGTACCTCCATAATGAAGGCAGTACTGTGGCACTCAAAGTCCACCGTACATTTTATTGCTTTATGTGACACTAAAAGGAAATGAAGAATAGCGAATCGGGGTGAATCTTAAACTGGACAAAACCGATAGTTTTACGATTTGGGAATTGCCCTTAAATGGATTTGGAATAATATGAAGATAGTCCAGTGTGACTACAGCCCTATTTGTGCAACAGGCGACAGGATGGATTGATTGATTGATTGATTGGTGTTTAACGCCGTGCTCTTCGGTATTTCACTTATATGACAGCTGTGTTAAACAATATTAAATAGATACACTAAAACAACTATAAAATGTAAGGTGCTTTGCTCCTTTGGAAAATTAATATTCCTCTAGTGCTAAGTAAATACAGTATGACTTTGCTTGTACCATGTATCCTTAGCCGAAGGGCCATGCGAATAGGAAAAGGATAAATAACAAATCGGATCGAATCGTGAGTTGTGTTCCAAAACGACAGTCATAGGAATTGGAATTGGTCTACAAATGACGTAAATCGAACATATACATACGTCTTATATTATAATGGTTCGAATAACATACAAAGCGAATCAGGAAATGAACAAAAGAAAATTATATTTTATTCCCTGAGTGTTTTGATTAAAGCAGAAGGACAACGTTTCCAACCATTTGAGTTTCATTATAGAAGAACTATTAGGGCTCATATTCTACTCATGGTTAACTTGGGCCTCTCTCTATTCCCTAGGCTAATACTGTTAACAAACATAAAAGATGGTTGGAAATTTGTTGGAAAGTCACTGCAGACCTTTGAGTCAACGGTGTTACGATTTTGCCACAATATTGGCGTTTTTTCACGTGTTTTGTCGTTTGCGAACTTAACGCAACAAAATATTTTCGCACACCTTTACAAAAATCATGTACCACATGCCTTCTGTCCGAGTTTAGACTTTTGTGTATTGAGCTATATTTAGTAATGAAGACAAAACATGCATAACAGGTTGATAAAACCAAGTACATACCACACCAATAAAATCACCATAGAGAAGGGAATAGTAAAGAATTCCCACTGATGAGATTCACAAAGTATCAAGTTACGACGAGGGGGGGGGGGTGTGTCAGCCCACTTTCACCCAAGCCCCACATCAGTCCCCCTACTTTTGGGAAATAAAAAAAATTCTTCAAAGAAATAAAGCATTAGATCTAATACTGTAGAACTTTATCACAGAGTAATAATTTGTGTGTGTTTTGCACATGTTTTTGCGCGAAAGTCAGAGCCGGCGAAAGTCGTTTGTATGTGAATAGCAAGGGGGCCTACAAAGTGAATTAAATAGTTAAAC
>JAUELC010069703.1:0-10512 GCA_031471745.1 Cryptochiton stelleri
CTGCCTTACTTAATACGGTGGAAAACCGGGAGGAAACCTCGTAAAAACCACCACCCTCTATAGCCGGAGTCACCTCACGTGACTCCCTCATATACCTGTTGTCGACAAAGGGGCTCGAACCCTTACGGTACATTGGAGGAGGATCAGAGGTCAGACACGCTAACCACTGAGCCACGACGCGGGGCCAAATTAGTATTAGGGGCTAAGTAGTAATATCGCCTTTCACTGCAATGTAATATTATTTTTGTAGACACGCCAGTAGTATAATTACACCTACGGTACATATGACCGATTTTTACAGCATCGATTTATAGAACTGATTTTGGAAACCGATTGTATAGGACAGATTTTGGAGAGCGATGTGCGTTTATGGTGCTTGCGATTTGAGACGATGACTGGGTGCTTGTCAGTGAGTAATGAGTTGCTATAGACAGAGGAGACAATAGTTAAAACTACAGCAGCAGACCCAAGGCAATGTTATTCATTGTTTGCACTCTACATGGATAATTCTACAGATTCTCGCGCACTTAATGTACGTGTCTGGTTATTGGAGGTTGCACCATCCTGTTTTGCTATTGTACGCTTTATCCCACTTGCTGTCGTGAACACAATGTCTGTTGTGGCATGGTGCTAAGCCCGGTAGCAAAACAAGTGCTGACAATCAGTATACGGCTGATATAATCTTAAACACTGATAAGATTAGGCTAGGACAGAGTTGGAATATTATTCTCGCACTCTCTCAGAGAATATTGGCCGCCTCCCCTATTTAAATATTGTGGAGTATTATATTATTATGTGTAACTGTTTTATGGTGATGACTAACTCTTCAACCGTTATGACAAGTAGTAGAAACTGTGGAAAGTCCTAATATAGATATATATACCGTCATTGGGGGCTACCTGGCTGTTTAAATAGAATCTTTACCTCCCTAGTACTCGTCCCGGGACAAGTTCGTACATCTTCTATGGTTGTGTAAAACGATCCAGATCACTGCGACCTTAGGTCAGTCACAGCTTACATCTTAAGTGACCAAAAACGTTAACACTGGCAACCTCGACGAGAATCCAGTGATTGAAGGGATAATATTGTCAATTTACAACTGGACATCAGGCTAAGTAGGAGATACCTCCATTCTTATTCAGTCAATACCCATTAAAATCACATATAAAATAACATGTTTCTTATACACTTGAGGGAGCGTGTAAAATTCGTAGCGCGATTTGGGTTCTGTCGGAACGAGTGCGTATACAATGACGAACGTTCGTCTTTTGTTCGAGCGTTCGTGATCGAACGTGGTCGAACGTTCAAGGAGAGAAAGTTCCAAAATCAACAGCTGGGAAGGGGTCCCCCCCCGAACGTTCGGAACTCGGAACGGTCATAAAGAGAACGGCCATACAAATTAGTCATAATACCCTGTATAAAGTTAGCGTCAGACGGAGTATTACCAGAATCAGTATCAACAGGGTTCGCCCGCCTCTTATAGAAAGTCCTTAAATCTCCTGGAATGTTATGCACGACCCAAACAGACTTTGTATATTTCCCAAAATAAAGTTAGAGTTCTGGAAACTCATTCAAAATTACGCTTTCTGTTTCTGACATTCACCGTATGAAAGGGAGGCTACCGGTACTATCCAACTTCTAAGCCTACCTATTAACTAATTGCGGTAAATAATTTTGTGATAACTATGCATAATTTGTTAATTATTTTTTTTAAACACATGGTGTTACGTGGCAAAGTTAAAATTTAAAAAAAAACACGTAAAATAAAACACGTAAAATAAAGGACAGATACGAACAACAGGTGAAATCAAAGATACAGGTATTATACTCATACAGAAATTACATACAATCACAAATACAGTTTACAACAATACATTTAAGGATACTGAACACAAGCGCCTGAGAGTATAGTACAGGTCGGAGTAGTCACACACACCAATTCATACTTGATATTGATACAGTTTTCTATAGAGACCCTTCGTGTTAAATGACACGAAGTCTTCATATGTGACCAAACAGATTTTCCGTACTAATTCCGCAATTTCAATAAGGTGAATCTCTATTGACATGTACTATGTTACAATGGTCTCCACACCGCGTAAGGTCTACATGACGTCACAATTTGAAGAGTTCACTATACAGTTATCGGGTGTACAGAATGGCGTTACCAGTAAGAATCAATCTGTCTGAATCTAAACTAATTTTCGAAAACACCAAATGACTAATAAAATAATTGATATTGAGACTCGGGCAAATAAACCAGACGGTTCAATTTGCGAAATAACGACGTTTAATGGCAAGATAAAGAAGCGCAACAAGACGCCCGTTCTAATAAAGAATGTTTTATTATGCTGTTAAATTTATTTATTGTTGAATGCTGTCAGACCATTTCCACATGTGTCGTAATATAGCCTGATTTAGATCTCCCATATTGATGATAAACACGACTGTTCTGATCACAAGGAGTTTTAATTAAATTCCAGGCATTTATCAATGAGAAATGTCTTACTTTCTCTTTGCAATTTCTACATTTGTAATCAATTAGCATATTAAAAATAACATAAGAAGACTTTCATGGATTTACAACTTCTGGATTTATAGACGAGCTAGAAACCCATTAAAAAAATCCGGTTGTAAATCCATAAAAGTCTTGTTAATTAACTTTCCCTGCTTTTAAATGCCACTGAAAGAAGTTATTTTAAAACTAAACCATAACATGTATATGACCTTTGCGTAAAACAAAACCCGGTTTAAAGAAAATAAACTGGTTTTATAAATCGTACATAAACAACTGAGTGTAGATTCAGTATCACGTATCACGATTAGGGAGACACAAAATTGATTCGCTCAACAACTTGACTGTTTTTAAAGGAAATTGAATGAAGTCCAAATCAACAGTGACACAGAAACTTGAAATCATATCGGTAAAAATAAGCGGGTTTAATCGATCCGCTTTGAATTATTCACTGAAAGTCCATTATGTCAGTGTGTCTCTGAACGTATTAAAATCAGAACCTCGAGAAGAAAGTGGGCAATAATTATTTTATTACGGGTTGTTTTACAAATGTATTATTGGCGTTTCCCTCTTACACTAACGCATGTTTACACTAATGCATGTTTCATAAACAATTAGTAATGTCCAATTAGCCGATAGATCATCGATCTATATTATTTATGTTAACGGAATGCCAAATTAAAATTTAGTCAATAATACCATAAAAATAAACATTTACCAAAACAGAGTTATTTCATAGACATTCACCCTTATACAAGGCCTACTCTCCATACAGTAAACATTGGAAATACATCGACAGTTAGTCAGGCACAAATCCTGCTGTCAATGGAGAATATTAGTAAACTATTTTTGATGGACTCAATTTACACCAGATTTAATCAGATCAATTATGTTGGCCGTTAAAGGTAATATTTGAATATATATTTAAAAGTCTTGAAAGCGTTCATTATCATGTTAGAGGATAATTGGTACTTCAAAAGTACGGTGGACTGTCCATGCCATATGTGTGGTACCTCTGGAAAATGAACCAATATTCAGTAAATATGTATAAAAATGCTACAACAACAGTATATCACGTATTAACAACGAATTATAATGAAGAATTTGAGTGAATGTTTAATAAATAATAGTTCATGTTATGGATACACAAATGTGGCATGACAAGTCCGCCATTCTTTGTACCAATTGGTTCAAGTACCAATTTGGTTCCAGAGGGTTATAAAAACTATTCTCCAAAGTTCGGACGTTATTTTTTTTTGTTGGTAAAGTATAGATGTTAAGAGTAACTTTACTTTTAAGTTTCCTCCTCCTTTAATGTCATGAGTAACAACCGGTAAAGTACAACATTAATCGTTGAACCCAAATCGATTAAGTCCAGGTGATAGTGCAAGCTATAGCTAAATTGTAGTCAGCCGCGAAAAGTGATGCTTATAGTTTCGGATCGATCTGAGTTAGTATGAACTCATCTCCAAGCTTTGAATGTTCGCTTTATCCTGCAAATATCAATGAGATCTATTAATAGACTCTACTCTTAATGTCACTTAAGCCAATTTACTGTGGCGCAGATGGATACATTTATAACACCCCAAACTTTATTGCCTTAAAGAAAGCTTCTATACTTCCGCCCAACATCGGTTATATATAATGGACTCTGACTCGAGATCAAAGGTTTGTAGAAATAAACAAGTATTACGGTAAATTAATCTATGTTCGAGAAGATAGCACGTCTGTCGGGTATAATTGAATATAAAGTTCAACAATTAGTTTATCATAATAACACATAAGTTCCTCTCCGCATCGAGTTTGTTTTAAACATGCGAACGAATAAACCTCCACAGTGAATTTACTCCGATATATGACTACTTCACCTGGATACGGTTCCGTATTGCACCAACATATGGTTTGTCACAGACATGTTAATAAATAAATACAGATGGAAATAGTATTGATCGATACATTAACTTGTGATAGATTGTGTTTACCCGTATTGTAAACCATGTCTGGTTCAAAGAATTGCTAAATGATATATTGTGTGTGGTTTCTGATATTGTCTTCTACAATAACTTTGTCTGCATATTTGTTAAGGTTTTTAACAATGCAGTAGTGTATTTAATATTTAATACAATACTTCCCGCTGCAGCTCCGCTTAATGTGGATTATTAACGCTGCGTATACCATGTAATGTGCAGAACAAATTTCCCTACCATACACTTGGTTCTTCGAATGAACTCATTTATTTTGCAAACTGATAATTGACCACAGGAAATTATGCTCAATGCAACGGATCAATTTGTTTTTCAACTGGTGTTTGTTTAAATTCGTCCTTATGCAGCGACTCTCAGTCATCATTTGACAGGAGACTCATCGCTTTAAGAACATTGAATTCCAAAATACACGTGCATGCAATTGTGTTCCACATTACTGATAATGGTCATATTTAAAGTGGTCTTAGCAACTGGAAAGTTTTATTTTGTAAAACTTGCATGTACATACATATATATAACGGTACAACTATGTTTTATTAAAATTTGTTACAATCATGCGAAAGCATAAAAACAAGAAGAGTTTTCCAGACTCACATGCAACAGTAGCCGACAATACAGTTTTGATGTACGAATGTCCCGTTTCTCTATTATCACAGGTGCTAACAAAACTCTTTTTTTCTCAAAATATTACTGTCCAAATGCTTTATTTTGCAATATCGTTTGGATTTATATTCAAGACGACAACTACTGCATGGAACAGTCTTTTAATACGAATATATCAATAAGTGCATAATACGTAGGCGAGACACAATTACATTACCGTATTTAAAAAAAAAGAAACTGCTTCCCAAGCAAGTCCTGGCTTGTTCGATGTTTGGACTGTTACGCAGACATGCGTGGTAATGTCCAATTAAGTGAGATAAGTGTTGCTTCTCGACTGCATTATACTAAAATATTTATTGTGATAGTGTTAATATGAATCCATATGGTTGTCAACTTGTGGAGGTCAGTGCGGTGGTCGGAATTACGTCTAAACTCGAATAATTTGTAACCCTCGTCCGGGTTAATTTTAGTCTGACAAATATATCTCGTTAGAAAGATTTATTCAGTGTATCAAACTGTATTTGTAAGCATTTACATGGTGAATTGAGCATTTATAAAACCGAAACGTAAATAGGGAATAATCATCATAATTGGGGAGAGTGACTGGTTATCTAGCGATTTTTGGCGTCGATACTATTTTATGTAATATCCTTCCTCTGATCCAAGCATATTATACAAGTGATCCTTTAAACCACCATCTGGCATGCACCCAACATCGCAGGGTAAGATATTGATTGGGGACTATAAACAATATGAATTATCCAATCGAATCGGTGTTATCGAGGCTATAGGCGCAATGTCAGCTTATTTATTATTGTTGCTTTGACATCATTAAAGGACTTTTTGTTTCAACACAGCTGTTCATTTTCATATGCATGTGTATACAAACAAATATACAACATAAACTAACAGTAAAACGTACGACTGTCATTAGCAGGGGTATCGCGTGCTGGCTCAATATTTGGAGAAATTGACTTGATCATCCGGTAAATAAATGAACCAGTAGGTCGTGCTTCAGATGTAACAGACGATTGAAGTATTATTTTTGTTTGGTGTTTAACTATTTACTACATCCCCCGACCGGTGCTGTACGGGTTTGATAATATTAAAAATAAGCATACGGCGAAGAAATCTGGATCTTATGATGCGTTACGTTGCACATTTGACATATATAGCAGGCATTGCAATTACATGCGCTATATGTCGTGAAAGGGGCACTTCCTTTAGCTCCTATGTGCGTAGCATATGTATAACTAATTACATGCCATGCATATAAATCTACAAAGGACTAAATGGTGTATTAAGTCGATACAAGACCAGAAATACATATTGACCAATAAAGCTAACGGCTGTTTCCTATACTCATTGTATCTGTTCAATTCATTCTTTCGTCAGGGAAATTATCATTCACAAATCACCCGGAACTCGGCAGTGTAAGAAAAGTGAATAGCAGTAATGTAAATTCACGAATACATGACAACAAGGACAAAGTATCAAACAGACACACACAGATATACGTTGATAATATTTTTCAATGTTTTATTGTGTCTCAAATTGGCTGAATCGTTATATTTAATAGAATTCTTAGTTCGAAATGACGACCATTTTAACCTAATCAATCTTTGGAGAAGCTATATGCATTCTTATACATCATCAAATATATTGTGAAAAGGTTAAGTTTGTTTACTTCTTTTAATTCGATAATTTGTGCAATTTTTAAAAGCTGTTAACGTGCAGGAATTATAAAACCAGTTTAATTGTTTCAGCCCGCCTTTGTATTACATGAAAGCCCTTTGTGATCAGGTTTTAGTTGTATATAATCACATACGTATAAATGTCAAAGAAGAAATAGAGAATAGTAATCGACTGGTTTATCCTTAATAAATATATTGTATTTAATTACGTGTATATCATCTAGAAGGGAGATCTAAATCAGCCTGTATTGCATCATATGTAAACAGGGCCTGACGGTATTAAACAAGAAAGCAATTTAACAGCATAATAAATATTGCTTTATTAAATTGGCTTCTTGTTGTCTTCTTCTGTTGCCATAAAACATCGTTTGGTTGATTGTATCGTCTGATTTATTTCCACGAGTCTCCGTCTCAATTCCGAAGACAATGCGAGGTGTATTTTAGCGACAATCTGTCTATTTCAGATAACCCACAAGAAACCTCCAGTGATATATCATACTGGTATTTTAACTGGAGTCAGAAGTCAGTTTTATTATCAGTTTGCCAGGCGTTAATCTGAATGGAAATTCGTCATGATATCTCGAGTCATTCTCGACAGAGTAAACACAATAACTATAACATACACAATCACAATAAATGCCAATTTGGTATTCAACAGGGACAAATGACCTGATAAATTAAGTATTCTTCAAACCTGTTCGGTAGATTTGTCATTCGTAAATATGATTGTGTATAACTGACCCTAATTCCACTGGACATTGAGTAATCCATCCGGTTTCTATGTACGCCGCTGTGATAATTTTAATTCCTTCCACATATCCGGATCATAGATCACTTAAAATGTATTTCAGTCATTACTTAAATACATAAGTGCAAGACTAATGTTTGTTTCACACAATGTACCTTCGTTTGGTAAGGTTTTAAGAAAAGCTGTGTATAGCTTTAAATGTACGGTTGAGATGTCAGAGAATATGCTGATAAAAACTGTTTCCAACAGTGATATCCTGGTGACATCTTGTATTATGTCTAAATGGCGAGCTATGTTATACATCTAAAGTTAATATCAACATGTTCAAACTTAGCCTGGATTTAACTGTATCAGACTAAACAATATTCAAATCATGTATAATCCATATGGACGTCAGTCTGAAATAAAAGTATTATTATTATTATTATTATTATTATTATTATTATTATTAAATCACCAGCACAACAGTAATGATATAATTGAAAAGAATAGCATGTGTGTAGCCTACATTAATTAACACAGGTCAGAGATAAATAAACCCGTTTTGAAAAGGTTTACACAGATGTGCATAAATATCACATATTCGATAATCGTTATCCCATATATTATATATATTTAATTACAATACGTTTTTTGAGTGACAAAGCAAATGCAATTTAATATAATAAGCATTTAACCATAGTAACTTAAGACATAAATTTGTAGTTTTCAGACGAATATGTACTCTAAAAATATGTTGTAATATAAATGTTTCGCGTTACCTTTGAGAAGTGAATTATAATTAGGCCTATATATGGCCGGATTTATATATAAATGAGTAGAATTCCATAACTCTGTATGGGCCAGAAGAAGCTTTATAGATGCCGTACAATCTTTATTTAACAATATACATACAAAACATACCTCTTCCTGCTGTTTGTTCATCGCTTTCTTTAATTGTGGATTGGTCTCATCTTCCCAATCTCCATAGCGATTTGGGTTTCGGCTCAATCTTGTTGGTCTGTCCATTTTGTTTTACCAGTAACTGATGCTTATATTGCAAATGAAGTTAACCAGAAGGGTCAAGCTAAAAGCTACAGAGTATTATCCATGACAACAGCTATAGAGCAATTAATCTAGCCAGCAGTGGTCATTGAATGTAATCTGATATAGTGTCCAGGCTATTTTCAGTGTAAAATAAAAGTATACCAAATCCTCAGTGAAGAGGCACATTTTGAAGATAACACTATCAGCATATTATGATAAACGTTTTTTTTGTAGGTCTATGCCAGTTATTTGTTAATATAGGCCTATAAATATATATTTATTGTAAAATAACTAGTCCAATAGCTGAGAAAAAAAGTAGACGATGTAGACCTATGTAACGAGTGTATATATACATTTTGTGTTGCACCCATGCATGCAACATTGGTAAATAACGTAAATATATTGTCAATTAAACCATGATTTTAGAATTTCAGATTTTCTTCTATTTAAGATAGCTAAGCGCAAACACAATAACTTAAATGACATTTTAGCTATATTTGCAGCCGCTTATAGAGAATTAAGAATTTTTCGGATGAATCAGATGACGATATAGGCCTAATGACCAAACCTGACAACCACCTACCAACAGTGACGGGCGTGCTACTAATATACCATACTGGTGATAGCACCAATAGTGCAAGTGTATATGTGATGAGGACCATGCAGCCTATAGCTCATAGCACATCTTGTTTCAGATATATAGGCCGGTCTAAGCGTGATGAAAAACGCTGTTCGGGGGAAAACAAAACCCATGTCTTATACATTCACGAAAAAGAACACGCATATATACACATGTTCGTTTGTTTGTTTGATAGGGATTTACGCCGTATACTTAAGGTTATTTTAGCTCATGTGACGGCGTGCCAGCCCAATATAGATGAAGGAAACCACCCTCGACGCCGCCGTGACTGGTTACAAACAATGACAAGACATAATACATGGTGCAATAAGACAAAGTGTGAAAATTGACAATGCTCAAACACAAGTCACAAACAGATCAGCTTCGTGTTGCCCCTTGGCCAGAATCGAGAGCACTAGGGCAAGTACTGTAGTCTTTTTAAAGGCCTCCGACCATTGATATTAATCATTTTGGATCCTTACCTTGTATTCACATTGTAGAGCGCAATTTGCGATGACTGCTATAGTCGCACGTTTTAAAACAAATTTAACGAAATACTCACATTAAACTGTCAGACTGTAAAGAAATAGTATAGCCTACAAATGAATCAAATTGTTTTTCTTCTTCGGTTTTTAGTATTTTGAAAAAAAAGATAGGTCGCTTGTCCCTCACAAACTCTGTGAAATTTACCGTATAAGAATTGTTTTAGGTGTAGGCCTATGAGTCATTAATACTATTTCTTCACAGCCAGGCAGTTTAAAGTGAGTAAATCGATCAATTTGTTCTTTAAAACGTGGGTTGAGTGGTGCGACAAACTATAGTTTTCGCAAATTGCGCTCTGCATTGTTAATGCAAGGAAAGGACTCCGACGTCCAGACGCCGTCATATAGTGAAATAACCTTAAGTACGGCGTAAAACCCCAATCAAACAAAAAACAAACCGACGTCCAGTCAATGTCAGAATGATGAATATCAATAGTCGGAGGCCTGTGAAAATGGCTACAGGGCAAGAAGCTCATCCCTCCAACCGCCCGCACCTACACATGTATAACTATAGGCTATTGTGATCATTTTAAGAGATTTGATTGCAATTTTGTATAATAGACATTCTAGTTTAAATAAAAACTGAACAGTATGCATAAAGTCTATTCTGTTATTGGTATTGTTTTGGTTATTTTTTTGTCGATAAAAAGCAATGTTGCAGTGTGCAACGATTTAAACCAAAAGAGGTCACGCAGGTCCTATGTCAAATTTGACTAGGCCCCTATATTTCTGTTTAAGCAGCCTATATAGATGCATGCATGGTTATCCTTGCCCATGCAC
>JAUELC010069814.1:0-19084 GCA_031471745.1 Cryptochiton stelleri
TAGTTGCGAAGGGTTAATGCAGATGTTAAAAACTCTGGAAGAGTATTGTAAAAAATGGGATTTGACTGAAAATGTGAAAAGAGTAAAGTACTGGTTTATAGGAAAGGTTTCAGAAGTGTAAAAAATATCTGGATATACAAGGACGATCAATTAGAAGAAGTAGATAAGTTCAATTATTTAGGATGTTTGCTAAACTATAATGCTAAGTTTAACGTGTTTTTTGTTTTCAATTCCTGTATTATGTTTTAAATGTTCATGTATGTTGTACCAATAAGCCCCTGGCTTACGGTCCATAAAATAATTTGAATTTGAATTTGGCCTCTACAAGAGGAAGATACAATCTCCATATTTAGTATGTAGACACTACTATGCAAGGTCAAAATTATAACAGAAAAAAATTACACTTCCGGAGGAAAACTATAGCAGATGCAAAATTTATATATAGTATGTAGAAACTACTATACAAGGCCAACATCATGACGTGAATTGAACAATCCTCTTCAGGTGGAAAACAGCGAATTGTTAACCGAATTGTGAACTGCTGTTTGAACTAACGCTGGCCTCTACAAGGAAAAGAGGCCAGATGCCCAGTCAACATTGCTGCGCATGATGGAAGACTGGCGAATTGCCTTGGATGACAGAAAACATGTTGCGGCCATCTTAATGGATTTATCTAAGGGTTTTGACTGTCTTCCGCATGATTTGTTCCCCAGTAAACTGACAGCATATGCATGGTGTTAGTAAAAGTGCTGTAAATCTTATGAGTAGTTACATGGAGAACAGAATACCAGCATCCGGGGGCCTTTAATAAAAGGTGTGCCCCAAGGCTCGATTCTTGGGCCTTTTTGTATTAACATTTTTATAAATGATATATTTTACTTTTTAAACAAATCATCTTTGTATAATTATGCAGACGACAATACAATTTGTTATGCTCATACTGACTGTGCAATTTTATAAAGTGTACTTGAAAATGAATCTTTAATTTTGAATACCTGGTTTTATAATAACAAAATGAAGGCTAATCCGAACAAATTTCAAGCAATATCCTTTTATATGGCATTTTTGTAGTGTAGCGAATACAAGGAAAATGGAAAAACTACAAGAAAGAGCACTACGCTTTGTGATAGAGGACTATACTTCTCCATTAATATATATTTTTGACAAATGTAATTCTAGCTATTTACATGTCAACAGAATGGAAATCATGGCATGTGAAGTTTTTAAAATTGTAAACAAAATATCCCCAGATTACTTACAAGATCTCATTGAAACATCAAATTACTCTTTGAGAAATGAAAACGTAGCAGATATACCCAGATTCAAAAGTACAAATTATGGCTTAAAATCATTTAAATATGCAGCAGTTAAAGTGTGGACCAGTTTGCCGAACTCTCTAAGAAAACAGAAAATTACAATCAATTTAAAAGACTGCTGAATAACTGTAACCTTAACTATGACTGTTCATGGTGTATCAATTTAAAGAACTTAAAATAATAACATTTAAAATAGATATTCTATAACATGTTTTAATTTTATATAATTTTTTAAATTTTTTTTTTTATTTTTAGTATACATGTATATATATTTTTTAATTTTTTTTTATATATTTATCTTATTTTTTTGACACATATTTTTCCATTTTTCATTATTAATTATTTTTAATACATATTTGTTATTATATTTAAAAGATTTTATTCACTGTAATTTACTTGACAATTTATGCTAATTTTTATCGTCTGGAGAGTTTTCCACTGATTTTGTCTATAATTTAAAAAAAAAGAATACGCTGTGCTCTTTCCATATTTTAGTACACTTGCTCTTCACATATTCTTAATCATTATTTTAATTGTTTTTTTTTAATTCATTTCTTTCTATATTTTATGTCGAAAAAAGCACTACTGTGCTTATGTTATTTGTATCAAACTAGACGTTAAATAAAACTTCTTGAATGTTGACAAGATTAAACCAAGAAATTCAACTTGTGATGCCAATCTATTAGCGCTACAAATCAATAATTATAAAACAACATTGCTTTTTCTAATTATATGATTTGTCGAAGAAGTATACCAATGCAAATCTGACGACAAAATATCTTAAATTTTCTAAAGCATGAAAATAAACTCAGGCATTTCTGGACAATCTGTATAATTTGGTGTTTCTTTTGCGGCTGTCGAACGACTACACAACCAACATTGCAGAGGACTTTAAAGGGAACTTTTACGAAAGATTAAGACCAATTACTTCCCATAATTGGTCATATTATATATATATATTTTTTATAAATGAAGAGATAAATATTTGCTTGCTTCCACCGGCAATCGAACCCGGGACCTTTGGGTTACAGGCCCAACAATCTACAGACTGAGCTACGGAGGCTCACGATAGAATGTTTCCCGAATTCTTACCTAGTGAAGACTGCAATTCTCTCTCTACATAAAGCACTGACACAGGGGCGCTAACGTAGCATCTTTTTTATCTAGATATAACGCACAATTGTTTTTTGCTGGCCATATTCTATAATGGTTAGAGGCTCTTATTCCCTATTAACAAATGTTTTAAAAACTTATCCGGTTGTGTTCTTATTTCTTGTCAAATGTCATATAAACATATATGGTCAGAATTTCTGATTTCTAGTTCAATTTTGTTATATAAAACATCTGGTCAGAATTTCTGATTTCTTGTTCAATTTATTTTATATAAACAGAAGTTAACGGGAAAAACTGTACAGCCAAGTCAAAAAGCATACCAAATAGGTAATTATCATCTTCTATGAATCTGTGTTTTTATTCTTTCTTTTTCATAGATTGATTTATTAAATTGACCGATATAACTAGCTCCGCTGACTGCTAATCGGTGCTCTAAGAAAATGGGAATACAAATGATGGATTTTACCAGGAAATCAAAGTGATCAGGCAAATTTTTCTCTCAATATTTTAGGTTAGAGATCGAATATAAAGGCAGGGAATGCTTTCATCTTTTTATTCGTCACTTTATGACAAAGCATGTAATGTGTAGATGATGTGTGTGAATGATGTGTGGATGATGTGTGGATGATCGCTATTATTTGGAAGACAAATTAAAACTCGCCAAGGGCTGCTGTTTGATCTTACAGCCATTATTGGACAAACAACAGATAATAATTTTGTATGTAGATAAAGCCCACTGAAAGAGCCACATAAGATCGAAAATCGGCGAGTCGATTTTTGAAACCTTATCGCACAACAATGTGCACCAAAACGTATAATTTGCATCCAACGGAAGGTGAGATGAAATATATCAAAATAAGCATTGCATAGAACAATATTTCTGCTCGGAAAAGAATATTTGATTTTCATTTTCCAACATATTTATACGCCAGTCATTTGACGGGAAGTATTATGGTATGGGGTTGTCCGTCCCTCTGGCTTGCTGGCTGGCTACTTTCACTCCACTTGTCCGTCTACTTTTTTTATTTCCGGCCACTAACTTGAAAATCGCTTATCAGATTCTAATCAAACTTGGTTGGAAAATTCCATTTGGCAAGATGTCGCTTGGGATTGAGTTTGGCATATGTCTGCATACAGGTGACGCCTGCATACAGGTGACGCCATCTCGTGAAAAAGTCTAAATTTGCTTTCGAGCTGTTAACTTGAAACCCCTGTATCGGCTTCTTATCAAACTTGGTGAAAGTATTTCATGTGGCAAAATGTTGCATGGTGGAGTTTGGCGTGTGTACACCTTGTCCTTCCGTCTGTCTGTGCGTCTGTCCGTCCACTTTGTGGTTTCCGTCCGTTAACCTGAAAATCGCTTATCGCTTGGTAGGAATATTCCACGTAACAAAATGTCGCATGGGATTTAATTTGGCATATGTCCGCATACAGATGGTGCCACCTAGTGACACAGTCTAAATTTGGTTTCTAACTGTTTTCATATATAATCCGATTATTGGATTAACAAATTTGGTAAACGTATTCTATATGGCAACTTGTCGCATGGGTTAGTTTGGTGTGTGTACGCCTTTTTCGTCCGTCAGTCTGTCCGTCCATCCATCCCCTTTTTATTTCCAGCTGTTAACTTTAAATTTAAGTATCGGCTTCTCATCAAAATTAGTAAAAGTATTCCTTAGGACAAGATGTCGCATGGGTGAGTTTAGCGTGTGTATAACTTGTCCGTCCGTCTGTCTGTACGCTTGTCCGTCCACTTTTTGGTTTCCGGCCGTTAACCTGAAAATCGCTCATCGGACTCTAATAAAACTTGTTAGGACTATTCCATGTGGCAAGATGTTGCATGGGATAGAGTTTATCATTTGTGCATACAGGTGGCGACACCTGGTGAAAAAGTCTAAATTTGCTTTCCAGCTGTTACCTTGAAATCCGTGTTCGGATTCTTATCAAACTTGGTAACAGTATTCCATGTAGAAAGATGTCGCATGGCTGAGTTTGGCGTGTGTACACCTTGTCCATCCGTCCGTCTGTCTGTGCGTCTGTCCGTCCACTCTATGGTTTCCGGTCGTTAACCTGAAAATCGCTTATCGGCCTCTTATAACACGTGGTAGGAATATTCCATTTGGCAAGATGTTGCATGGGATTGAATTTGGCATATGTCCGCATACAGGTAGCGCCACCTGGTGAAAAAGTGTAAATGTGGTTTCCGGCTGTTAACCTGTTTTATCAAACTTGGTCAAATTATGTCGCAAGATGTCGCTTGGGATTGAGTTTGGTGTGTATACGCCTCATTGTGGCGCCACCTTGTGTCTAAAATTGAGAACAAACGTTGTTTCCAGCAGTTAAGTTGAAAACTTTTCATCAGATTCTAATAAAACTTGGTACAAAAATTTCTTTTAGCAAGATGTTGTATAGTATTGCGATATGTAAGCCTACAAGTGGCGCCATCTAGGGAAATATTTGGTATCCGTCTGTTTGATTTCGGGCCGTTAACTTCAAAATCGCTTATAATACTCTATTGGCTAATAGTAAACAGGACACCAAACTTAGTAGGAATGTTCCATGTGGTAAGATGTCACATGGCATTGAGTTTGGTGTTTGTCAGCCTAGAAGTGGTTTCCTCTACAACAATCAATCAAAATTGACATTAATTCAGAAAACTAATGATCACAACATGATTTTATTTATCCGGGCGTATACTGCGACTCATTTGAGCTTTTGTTTTTAAGAGAAATAATATCCAATTGACCAAAACCCTGTACATGGAAAGGAAACAGATAAACAGTTGGCCAGTTACAGAGAAACGGGGAATATGTTTCGCCTTATGCTGGCCACGGTGTCGTTGTAAAAGTTTTTGCTAATAGCTCAAATTTAGTACCAAGTGAAAAAATATCAATGCAAAGAAGCAATACAGCGCAAGCGTGTCGTAGAATTTGATTATTTGTTAACCGTTCGCCGGCCTTGTCGTCAAGCCTTTTGCAAGGGAAAATTATATGGGGTTACTACAGTTAATACCGAATCAACCATTTCTTATGAAAAAAAAGTATCCTAGATAAACAGTTGTCGAAAGCTATTTCACAGTCCGTCTCTTTCCCAGATGTGGTCGATTCTACAGGAAAAGGAAAACTCATATAATTGATGTCGATTGGTCACGCGAACCGCCTGTTATTATTGATCACTTTGTGCCGGTCTGGATATAATGAATTATGAATAAATAGAAGTTTAACATTAGAGGTACATTTATCAAGAATAGAAACAATACCACACGTCAGTATTTATAATAATCGTTCTAGTCCAAGTAGTACTCAGTGTAAAGTACGTAGACGATTTATAAGCCGATTCATACGTTTATTACTCAAACAAAACGAACAGACATTTTGTAAAAGGTCATACAACACAGTATGGGTTTAGACAAATAACAGTTGATATTTATATGCTATCGGGTTTTTGTATGATATAAATAGAATGTAGAAAGTGTATTGACCATTTCCATATAGCTAGTTAATTAAGAGAGTGTACGTAAATAATTTGTTTCTAAAGACTTCCACAGTTTTACAGTAAAAAACAATTTCCCAATAGAGGTCTCACATATATTTCTGATAAAAACTGATACGCCACAACTCTTAGGAATTGTACCAAACTTTGTATGAAATGGCCGTAGGTTGATTCAAGTGTTATCAAGGAAACCGTACAATTGTTTGCAAGGGAATCGAAAGAATAGGATGGAACCATATGCAACGTGAACTATTGATAACAAATCCTTGTTTGCACGTTGGTTTATGGTGTGGACATACAGATGTAGGCTAACAAAATGCACTAACTGCGATAAGTTTACCAACGATACCTTTCTCCAAATCGTTAACTAATTCAGGCATAAATACAAATGTACAGACGTCTGTAGATGCTTTGAATGCGAGGCAATTCAATCGTTCTTTGTTTGGGATCCTTCACAAATACCATTCAATGAAGCTTTTAATCTGACAGAGTATGGCTATTCTGAAACCAAATGAAGGATTTTATCGCCATCAAAACGTCTCTGGATGTCTGTCAGTAAATATTCCGTACTCATTTAAAGTTTCTTTTAAAGGTCTTGTTTGCGTTATGTAAAATTAAATCAGAAGCCTCAACTAAAAGGAAAGGTCATCAGTGGAACTGAAAGGAAAAGTCCTCAAGGAAACAGAAAAGAAAGGTCCTCAAGAGAACTGAAAGGAAAGGTCCTCATGTGTACTGAAAGAAAATGTCATCAAGGGAACTGAAAGGAAAGGTTCTCAAGGGAAGTAAAATGAAAGGTCCTTAAGGGAACTGAAAGGACCGATCCTCAAGAGATCTGAAAGGAATGGTCCTCAAGGGAACGGAAGTAAAAGGTCCTTAAGGGAACTGATAGGAAAGTTCCTCAAGGGAAATGAAAGGAAAGGTCCTCAAGGGAAATGAAAGGAAAGGTCCTCAAGGGAACTGAATTAATGTCTGGCAATTGTTAAGGTATGTTATTTGGTTACGTAAACAACAACGAGCTGTTTACCTGCCTTAGGTAAACAGCTCGTAACTGAAATGTTACCAGCATGTTACTTAACATTACTTTTCGACACAGGGCACAATAGTACTCACTCGTTGCAGTTCTGCTGTGTAATCCACTCGTTTCCATTATGGGGTTTTGTAGATAATGTAATACTTTCCTGAAAGTAAGGCAATGCGATAAAAAGTATGTGTTGTTGAAATAGATAAACGCTAATAGAGTTCTGATCAAAAGCTAAACACATTGTGTTACATTTCAAGAATACACGACAGTAATTGGACGAAGGCTGATTGATGCTATCAAAAACAATGGATTAATATATAATAACATAAACAACCAGAGTATACTAAATATTCAGGTAACTATTAAGTGTTCAGTATAATGGCATGATTTTATCGAAATAAAAAAGAGTATTAGTTGATAAATACAAAATTATAGATGGAAGCACAATCAGCAACCCTGCAGTAACAGGGTAATAAAATCCTTAATATGTTTTAGATGTAGGAGTTAGTCCGAGTGCCTCCGACTTTTTGATTTTTGGTCATGCCTGACGGCGAAAAAACAACTGAATGAGACCCCTCCACGCGCTTACTGATATGTAGCGCTTCACACTAACATTTGTAAAGCACACAAATATAGTCTCCCAGCAAACAGAGGACAATTTCTTACCTTGCGGAGGAAGTAGATACACAGTGTTTCACATTTCCAAAATACAGCTAGATCAATCAGTGCATTAGCTTCACTGAAGCTAGGTCATCGATCAGCCAAAACGTATCGGGTCACAGGTCATCAACTGTATTTTGAATGTGTGGAATCCAAGTTAAAACGGCAAGGAAGCCTTGTCAATGTTGTTTGCTTGGACACCTTGGATAAGAAGTCAATTACTAATTCATTGCATGTGTCCCCCCGCCCCACTCCCCTCCCCGTTCACAAAAATCAAACCTTAATAAAGCGTGAACTATGCATTGCTTTTCTGGTAGCAGGAAGTGGAATTTATTCTTTGCTTTCTTACTTTACGTTTTTCAAATTTTCATTGGATAATGAGTGCATATGAAGAACATGTAGTACATTTACTTAACATGAGTACATGCTAATTCATAATGTGGATAACTTAGTTTATCCCTACTGTCCTACATCTACTTATCATTTCATAGGATTAATATCGACTGTCTTAATGACTTAGACAGGCTGGTGACTTCTATAGTCGAAACGTACCCTGTATAACTGAACTCCCTCTGTGTTCCATGTACCCTTTATGACTGAACTCCCTCTGTGTTCCATGTACCCTTTATGACTGAACTCCCTCTGTGTTCCATGTACCCTTTATAACCCAACTCCCTCTGTGTTCCATGTACCTTTTTATAACCGAACTCCCTCTGTGTTCCGTGTACCCTTTATAACTGAACTCGCTCTGTGTTCCATGTACCCTTTACAACCCAACTCCCTCTGTGTTCCATGTACCCTTTATGACTGAACTCTCTCTCTGTTCCATGTACCCTTTATGACTGAACTGCCTCTGTGTTCCATGTACCCTTTATGACTGAACTCCCTCGGTGTTCCATGTACCCTTTATGACTGAACTCCCTCTGTGTTCCATGTACCCTTTATGACTGAACTCGCTCTGTGTTCCATGTAGACTTTATGACTGAACTCCCTCTGTGTTCCATGTACCCTTTATAACCCAACTCCCTCTGTGTTCCATGTAGACTTTATGACTGAACTCCCTCTGTGTTCCATGTAGACTTTATGACTGAACTCCCTGTGTTCCATGTACCCGTTATAACCCAACTCCCTCTGTGTTCCATGTACCTTTTTATAACCGAACCTCCACTGTGTTCCGTGTACCCTTTATAACTAAACTCCCACTGTGTTCCATGTACCCTTTATGACTAAACTCCCTCTGTGTTCCATGCACCCTTATTAACTGAACTATCTCTGTGTTCCATGTACTCGTTATAACCGAACTCTCTCTGTGTTCCATGTGTTCCTATTCCTAAGTTAGGCGTGTGGCAGGGTTGTACCAGTACAACACCCACACAGTGTTACAGTATATTAGAACATCAAAAAAGCTCGGAAATTGCAACCGTAAAAATCTAAACTGTCTTGGTGAGTTTGTTAATATATTTGCACTCGTTGGATAACCTCTACCAATACTTACTTTTACCACCTCCATATATGCTAGACACGTTTCGCGTGTATCGATTGCCAAACAAAACACTCTTTGCTGAAAGGGTTTTGACTTACTTACCTGTTTATCACAAAGGTTACATCATTATCGTTGTCATCCTCCGTTGAATGTCAATGTTCTGATGGTATCCCTTGTCAACCATTTGTCTTTTGTCATCATGAATACAAACATAAAATATAACATTAAGAGGTTGTTCAGGGATATATTACCAAGACGTCATGAGTATTCGTCAGGTCCCCAAGATACATAAAGTTTCGTTTACGTGTTTTTAAGGCTTTACCACAAATGCTTCACTAATACTTTGCCAAACTTTTGAAAGTTTCTTCTTATATTTATAAGAAAAAATTTGTATCTACTGTATGCAGTTTAAATATTGATTCTCAAACTAGGTCTAATGCATGTCGCTTTTTCGTGATGCTCTGGGTCCGTATTCATAAAAGTTCTCAATTCATTCTCAACGTTATGAAAATTGTTAAATGCCAATAGTTTTTCTTAAATCCGACCAAAAAGTTTTTAACTTTGGAGAAATTCTTAAGTATCATTCATAAAAGTCCTTATCACTTAAGAATTTTCTTAATATTTGAGAATTTGCTTAAATCCGTTTGGAATTGATACTTAAGTATTTTTCTGGTAGTGAAGAGTAAACTTAAGAATCATTTTAAGAATCTTTCTGAATACGGGCCCTGAACATTTAAAAGTATAAAATATGGCCGTTAATGAGATGCAAGATTTACAGGTTAATTGCAATTGTTATTCGATTAAGAGAGAATGGGTCTAGCTTGTAAGAGCTTAAGTTCCAGAAATTTTATAGCCTACCTGACACGAACAAAAAAACTTAGGGAATTATTTTTAATCCAGTCTGCAAATATTGGTTTGATAAATTGTCACGCTGAAGTTCAACATATGACTGTAAAAAAACTTGTTATAAACAACGTTTTGTGTATTGATATGGATTGACATTTTACGGTAATTAATATGACGACTGTGACAATGTTAACGGAGGATGAAACCAGAAAAAACTCAGAGTAAACTACCGTTTTCCATCAAATGAAACTGGCAATTTCCCAACACATTATTGAACCGAAATCATGAACCGGGTAGAGGAACATTGATACTAAATTGATTGGTGTTTAACGCCGGGCTCAAGGGTGTTTTACTTATATGACGGCGGTTGACTCCAACAGGAATAGCCACATTAAAATGACTATACAAAGTGAAGTCTTTTGGTGTGTTGGAAAATAATGTTTCTCCACTGCTAAGAATAGACAACATGTCTATGCCCAGTACATGCTGCCCGTAGCCAGAGGGCGATACACAATCGATACGCTTTACACATTGAGAACAGGCGCGGTCTCATATGAATTATGAATAGAGAATTCAAATTTTCGAGATTTCTCTAAACTTCAGCTGCATGCAATTTTTATTAGTACATTTCCGAAACACAACTTAAGACCAATTTGTTTGATGGATGCATTGAAGTCCTTCTGAGGATTCCTGCTCAAAATGTGTAGTCAGTTAATATGTCAAGGACACTACACATAAAAGCCATAGACTATGCTGCCGATGAGGCGTATATTATATTTAATCAATCTATGTATTTATACATTTTTTCAAGCGATTAATATAATGTTATTACTTTTATGTTTTTGCCATTTCTTCATTTTTTAAGCGATTAATATAAGCTTATTACTCTCATGGGACGTGTTAAAAGTTATACAACATGGCGATGGATAGCTCCATCAACCATAGCCGAAGCATATCCATGTGCAGAGCAGTACACAGAACACTTCATTTTTGTGTTATTATTTAAAAAATGATTTCTCGTAGAAGTATAAAAAAAAGCATATATGACGACAAAAGACTCTACATTTTCTAAAACATAAAATAAACTGAGGAGCTAATTTCTCGACAATCTGTATAATTTGCTGTTGCTTTTGTTCAAATGTTTTGCTGTTATTGAAAGACTGCACAATCAATATTGCATTAGCCTTTACAGAGCAGTTTTAACAAAGAACAATTAACCCCCATAATTGTACATTATTTTATCATAATTTATCTATTTTATCTTCTAAAGAAATACATCTGATTGTTTGTGAGTGAACATTTTTTGGTTGGAAGTTATTATCTCTCTCGCAGATTAATATATAAACATTTCTGAACACAGGTTATTTCATCTTGTGAAATGATGCTGTAAAAACTTTGCTGGTAGGGTTTTTGTTTCTTGTCAAATGTTATATAACTATTTCTGGTCAGAATTTCTTTTTTTCGTGCTCAATGTTGTTATATAAACATGTCTGATCAGTGGATCTTATTACTTGTCAGGTGTTGACGAATAAACTTTTGGATTAAATTTGTTTCCTTGCCCCTGGAGTTAATGTATGATTTGTCGTTCACATGCTATCCATCAATTGTAGTTTATAGGAAACACTGTATAACCAAGTCAAAAAGCGTACCAAATAGATGATTATCATGTTCTATCAATCTGTGTTTTTATTCATTTTTTGCCAGAGATTGTTTTATTAAATTGATCGATATCTCTTGCTCGGCTGACTGCTAATCGTCACTGTAAAAACATAAAAATACAACCGCTGTATTTTACCAGGAAATCACAGTGATCAGGTGAATCGTTTCTTACATTTTGGGTTAAAGGTTTAATATAAAGGGAAAAAAACATGTTTTAATCTTTTTATTCTCCAATTAATGACAAAACATGTAAATGGATATTGAATACTGCAAAATAGGCTTTTGCGGAAAACGGTTACACTGTTTTTTTTAAACTATAATGATGGGTTTATAGGTACAATTTGGCGACGATTTGTGCCATATTCCATATGTAACAGTATCGCTCAAGAATTTGAGACAAAAATATAATTTCGCATCCCACGACAGGTGCGATAAAACAGAACTAAGATCATGGTTTTCGTTTTCCAACACTTGTTTTTAGATAAATAATATCAAATTGACCCAATTCCTGTACAGCAAAAGAAAAACAGAGGAGCATACAGATACACAGTTAGAGAAACAGACAAATGGGGAATGCGTTTCTTCAAATGATAATCACGATATCTCTGTAGAAGTTGTTACTAATAACTAAAATTTAGTACCATGTGAAGAAAAATCAATATTAAGAAGCAATAACGTGTAAGAGTATCGTGGAATTTTATTATTTATTAACCGTTCGCCGGATTTGTCGTTAAGCCGTGCGTGAACGAATTTTATATGGGTTACCAGAGTTTGTGCTAAATCGACCAAATCTTATGATAAATGTATGTAAGGATAACAGTTGTCGAAAGCTATATCACAGATTTTAATAGAATGTAGACACTGTATCGACCATCCCCCAAAGCTAATAAACGATTGATAGATTGATTGATTGTTGTTTAACGCCATATTCAGCGGTATTTCAGCTGTGGCGTGAACATTTGACAATTTAAAAAAATATATTATACAAGTTTGTTAATCATTATTGAAAACCTTACCACCAGAGGCCATACATCTAAAAGAAAATGAAACAAACAGAAAAGGATAGTCAAGGATATGTCAAGGATTAAAGCATTTTAATTTTAGAAGTAAAAATTGAACATATGATGTTTAAATATGTCAAGTAATAAAACATATTCATTTCAGATGTAAAAATTTAGCAAAAACACACTTTTGAGGATCTTCTTTGACAAGAAGAAACCTTTTAGTGAGGTGACTAAGGCCAATACGACATCACGTTAGAACCACTTGGTCTTTTCGAGACATTCCATGGGAATAAAAGTTTGGTCCAATGACAGGCTGTATGTCGTGAAATTTATTATTGACTTCCTCATCCCATACACCCTGCCAACGTTCAAATATGTATTTACAAATTTTGGGCTTAAGATCCTTATAATATATTTTTGATTGAGAAATGGGCTTGTTGAGGGCAGCTTTCGCTTCCTGCCTACCACTGTCTTTCCAGGGATACCCAGATGACTAAGTATCCAGCAGAACAAAACTTCTGCTCCACTGGCTACTAGACCTTCATACTGTGTAAGAATCTGCAGAATTGCTGGATGCTTGACCTTAAAACTGTCAATAGGTAAAAGACAAGACAGCGAATCACTGCAGATAACAGTCTTCTTAACGCGGTGCTTGTAAAAAGGTCTAGAGCCAGTGAAATTACTTTGGCTTCAGCAGAGAACCATACAGCTGCAGCTGCCACCCTATTTTCAGTCTTCGAGCCATCGGTGTAGAAAAAAGAGTGGTTTCCGTAAACATCCCTTATCTCACAAAATCTTTGCTGAAAAAGAAGCGGACATGTTTCCGATTTATTTTGATCACGAAGATCAAAAAGAAGCTTTGGCCTTGGAAACAACCAAGACGGAGAAGACGGAAATGACATCTTCTAAATTAATTCCAGCATTTACCATATGTGGTTTAATACGAAGCCCAAACGAAGGAATTGTAATGGGGTTCCGATCAAACCAATCGGCAAATGCTGGATCAAAAACACAATTGTAGGCAGGGTTACCAGGGTAGGCTTTTAATTGTGTAGTGTACTGTAGACCAAGTTTTATCCTTCGATCATGTAAGGATGGTTCATTTGCTTCGACGTAAAGGCTCTCGACAGGCGATGTTCTAAACGCCCCAAGGCTCAGACGAAGACCCTGGTTATGAATTGGGTCCAACATCTTTATATAGCTGTATCGTGCTGAGCCGTAGACTATGCAGCCATAGTCTAGCTCGGAGCGTATTAAATAGGAATATAGATTTAAAAGAACCGATCAGCCAGCACCCCAATCGGTGCTTGACACGACGTTAATAATGTCAAGAGCCTTTGTGCATTTAGCTTTTAGAGCTTTTATGTGGGGGATAAATGATAGCTTACGATCAAATATCAGCCCCAAAATCTTGGTCTCCTTAACTATATTGATGGGTTTTCCATATATGTTTAGTTCTGGATCAGGATGCAATTTCCTTTTATTGCAGAAATCCATCCCGACGGTCTTTGCTGTGGAACATTTAAACCCATTTTCTGTAGCCCATTCCTCAATCTTGGTTGGATGTTGGTCAGGAGGTTTTGGTCCTCAAGGACCCAGACAAGACGATAAATAATTAGCCGCTCCATAGTCTTACAGATGCAACTGGTAAGAGTTATGTGGCGGTAATTATTCGGATCGGTGTGATCTTTACCCGGTTTAGGAACCGGGATTATAAGGACCGCATCCAGGATTGGGGGAATTCCCCTGATGTCCATGTTTTATTATAAAGTTCCAAGATCAGCTCCAGAGCTGAAGATGGAAGATTATTCAAAACCTTATAGTATACAGTATCAGGGCCACACGCAGAGTCATTGTCCCTACTAAGAGAAGATTTCAATTCCTGGAGGCTAAACTGTTTGTTGTAGTCCTCGATGTTTTAAGAGGTAAATTTAGGCTCCTTCTTTGCCTTAATCCTCTGAAACTCTAGTGATTAGTTTGCAGAGGATGACTTTTCAGTGAAATTGTCGTCACGTTAATTTGCAATGTCGGAAGAAGAAGTTAGCAAGCCAGAGCCATTCTTCAGATGCTGTACCTTGGCTTTATTTGTTTTGCCTTTAAGTCTCTGAATCATGGTCCAGACCGTACGCATAGGTGTTTTAGATGTGATGCCGGACACAAAGACACGCCAGCACGTACGTCTCTTGGAATTGAGTGTGCGCCGAATTTTAGCTTTAGTGATGCGCAGTTTGCTCAAATTGTCTGGTAGAGGATGTATATTAAAATGACTCTCAGCCTTTTTACGATCTTTTATGGCATTTTTGCAATCATTATCATACAAGGGTTTACTTTTGGACTTCGGGTTTGTCGAGGTTTTAGGAATGGTTCTGTCAGCAGCCGTGAGTATAATATTTGTAAAAGTTTCTATAGGATCATCTGTTGCTAAAACGACCTGCGGGTCGAGCTCGGCCCTGCAGATCTTTTCAAATGTAGGCCAATCTGCTCTGTTAAATTTCCACCTTGGCATTCTGTCCAAAGAATTGGAAGAGAGATGCTCAAGGATAATTGGAAAGTGATCACTGCCACAGAGGTCGTCATGCACTTTCCATGAAAAATCTGGGAAAAGTGCTGCATCTGTGACAGTAAGATCAATTGCAGAGTAGGCCCCATCACCTGGATGTAAATAGGTGACAGAACCATCGTTAAAGAAACACAAGTTTTCCTGTGGCATAAAATTCTCTAAAACTTTACCCTTGTTACTGAGGGAATTGCTGCTATACAAAGGGTTGTGGGCGTTAAAATCACCTAACAAAATAAAAGGTGCTGGTAGTTGTTCTATTAAATTATGGAGTTTAGTAACAGAAATTATAGAATTTGGGGGAATATAAATAGAACATAACGTAATAGTTTTAGCAAGTGAAACTCGAACAGCCACTTCAAGAGGTACAGGACTGTGGATAAGGTTGGAGTTGATGAATATGGAGGATCCACCAGTGGGTCTCTCCAAATCATCGGAAAAGGTGCTATAAAGGGCAAAGTTTTTAAGAGAGAGTTTATCTTTGTCACAGGTTTCAAGTGAGTTTCTTGAAGGCATATCGCTGAAGGATTGTATGACTGAACTAGCAAACGTAGCTCAGTCATATTCGCCTTCAGACCTCAACAATTCCATTGGATTATGGAATCCATTAAGGAGAGAGGGAGGCGTATGGGTGAACTGGGGGTGGATTGTGATCTATTCTTTTTTTTTGAGATCTACTCCCAGTTCTTGTAGGTTTGGGGTGGTCTTCTAAAGGGTCACCTTGTGGCCTTGGAGGGGCGCGCCCCTGGGCCAGATGGTTTTTTGTTTTATTTATTTCTTTATTTGGTTTTGATGTTTTATTTGGGTTGGGCGGTGATACTGGAATATTATTTTCAGAGGATTGTGTTGATACAGCAGATTTATTTTGTTTGATGGGAACATTAACAGCAGAAGGGCGCTCATCTCCAAGTGGCCACGTAAGAAGAGTGCGTACAGATAGACACAGAAACTCTCATAGTGGCATTGGCGTAAGTTTGGGATGATCTGGGAGTATACGAGGCAGAGACAAGACGACGGGCCTTGGGATTACTAATGTTTTTTCCCAGATTTAATGGTTTGAATGTGTTTTTCTTTTATCAAATTTGGACAGTCTTTGGAGGAGGCCATGTGGGCCTCATTGCAGCTAGAGCATTTAAATGTTTTCTTGCAATCGAAGCCCTCAAGGCCTTCTTCAGCGCAACGAAAACAAACCAGACTTCCTCTACATTGAGATTTACCATGTCCAAATTTCTGACAATGAAAGCACCTTGTCGGGTTGGGGATGAAGGTATCGACCTTCATACTGTATGGCCCAACGAAGATTCTGTCTGGAATTGTAACTGAATTAAAAGTAATTAAATAACTGTTAAGTTTAATTATGTGACAATCCTTTTTTGTAGTAAAACGTTTGACATTAGTTATCCCTTAGGTACTGAGCTCAGAGCAGATCTTCTCTTCTGAAAGCTCAGAGAGATCTTTGCCTCTGTCTCGGAGGATACCCTTGCTGCTGTTAAGTGATCTGTGTGGTGAGACGGTTATTGGTGTATCTAAAATGCTTTTTAAGTTGAGTAAGTTAACGGCTTGTTGTTGTCTGGCACATTCCACAAGAATGTCACCAGACCGCATTTTAGTTACATTTTTTAGAGTGCCGGCAGTTGCTATTAATGTTCTATTTAAAGTAAATGGTGAAATTTTAGTGATCGGCTTATCTTGATTTTTACTGGTTAATACAATGAATTTTGGCCAGTTGTCTTTTTCTTTTATTTCAACATCTATATTGAATTCCCCTTTTCCCGTTGTGAACCCATGATAGGTTCTATGTGTTTCACCATCCATGCCCCCACCCACCATGGAGTACCAACAAGGGCGAAACCTCCCCTGCGGATAGCCAGCAGGCTTTACAGGGCTGGCCCTACGAATAGCCAGCAGAGGCAGGTAACGAGGGTTCCATGGATGGTATACTCAAATAGAGAACTAAACTTAAAAATTGTCTAATAGTTTTCTGCTTGGCGAGTGTAAGTACACCAAACAGAAAACCAAAACTAAAAGTTACGGTGTTCTTGACCCATAAGACGCCGCCTTCTGCATTGATCCATATATCTGAATGAAGTAGATTGACTTTATATCAACTTTTTGTTTGTTAATAATTAACTTTAAACAGTTGTGGTGGTACAAATATTGGATCAATGCTGAGCGGCCGCGACCGACCGATTAATTAGATCGGGCCAATCTGACCGCCCGTCTAAGAGAATAGTTAGCCAAAGTGACGTATTGGGGCCAGTTGACCCTATGGCACCCTAGGGCCAGTCGAAAGCCCCTCAGTCACCAGGACCTCATTCTCCCCTGACACGGGATGCAACACACGGTCAACAGGTTGCCCTCTCATTAGTCGCCTCGTACGACAAGCGGCGGAAGCTGAGTACCTATTTTTACCCGGGACCCCACGGGGACGGGATTATGAGGACCTCCATCGAGGATTGAGGGAATTTCCCTGAAGTCCATGTTTTTTTTTATAAACTTCCAAAAGCAGATAGAGAGCTGAAAGTGTAAAACGACTTTGATGCCTTTACCCTCCGAAACTGTTGATAGATTGCAGAGGATGACATTGCGGAGGATGACATTTTAGCGAAGTTTCTGAAAGTTTATTTGCTATGTCTGAAGGAAAGGTTATCAAACCCGAGCCGTACCTTGGCTTAAGTCTCTGAATCATTACTAGTATATATATATTTGTAATAAATGAAGAGAGAAAAAAGATGTTTTAGACTTAATGCGGGACTGTCACAACCGACCGCTGCCAGGACCAACTGTTAGTTGTGGTTTGGAAATGTGCCCCCCTTACTTGTGAAATAATAACAAAAATGGTGTGTGTGGGCATGTATGTGCATGTGATATAAACGACATTAAGTGGCCTATGGACCCGCTATCGAGAATTGCAAGACACAACCTTCAACAAAGGAATCCCTTCTCTTTTAAACATTCTGATATCTCAAACTACGCACAGTGACAATAAGATCCATATAAACTTATATCTAGTTTATTCGTGTACGCTTACACGAAGCAGACAAATTGACTACGTACAATGACACAAGCTGCGTGTAGTATTCATGTCGACTTACATGAAGTGTACATACGTTCACCAGAAAGTAGCATCTAAATTATTATTTACAGCAACAAGCTATTATCGCGTTCGCAAAAAACGATTTGTTCTCCGTGCCCAGATCAAAGGAAGATATCTCAAGATTTAGGTACAACGTTCAGAGCATATAGACCCAAAGGGGTTTTCCATAACAGAATGGGTTTCCGTCGATTAACTAACAAGGGCGACGTATACCAGGGAGCTTAGACAGAAAGCCAGTCACAGAAAGTATATCCCGTTAAGATTCCGAAACAGCTTCAGCGTAAAAAGTTTCTTCTTCGTTTACAAACGACATAACAAACTGACAAGACAAAATATTGTTATAAAGAAACCAAAGAAATACACATTGGCCCTACGAGGTGAAGATTTCAATTCCTCGAGGATAAAGCATTTGTTGTAATCCTCAAGGATTTTAGAGGTAAATTTAGGCTTGCTCTTCTCCTTCTTTGCCTAAATTCTCTGAAACTCTAGCAAGTAGTTTGTAGAGGATGACTTTTCAGTAAAATTGTCGGCAAGTTTATTTGCCATGTCTGAAGGAGAAGTTACCAAGCCAGAGCCTTCCTTCAGATGCTGTACCTTGGCTTGGTTATTTTTTTCCTTTAAGTCTCTGAATCATGTCTAGACCTTACGCATATGTGTTTTAGATGTGATGCCGGACACAAAGTCACGCCACCACGTACGTCTCTTGGATTTGAGTGTGCGTCGAATTTTAGCTCTAGTGATGCGCACTTTGCTCAAATTATCTGGCAGAGGATGTGTATTAAAACGATGCTCAGCCTTTTTACGATCTTTTATGGCATTTTTGTAATCATTATCAT
>JAUELC010069815.1:0-12276 GCA_031471745.1 Cryptochiton stelleri
ATAAATAAATAAATAAATAAATAAAGATAAATAAATTCGTTAGATTCCTACAAAGATTTAATATTTATTTTTGGTTTTTGAGGTGGTTCCGGAACTAAATAGATCGAGCGGGACAGATTCCACATAACATTTCTTACGTAAGTTAAATTAGAAATGCTCCTAAATGACTTATTTTTAAATCTAAAAATATTAATATTTGGGGATTATTACCTTTATACCACTAAGTCACCCACAAAGACAAAACAGTAGTATAAAACAATGAATAAAAGTCGGATAAACATGTAAAATCAGTTCCGCGAAATTTGGACTTGAGTCACAAAATGCTTTGTGGAATCGGCTCCGGACACATTGAACTTGCGTGACTGCCTCTTTCACCATGGTTACTGTGTCCTTGCACCATCAATAAGCAAGGAAAGTATTCATTAACTTTCGGTTGCTGGTAATTTTGTGACTTTCAAATGTGCAATCATATCAGTTTCAGCTGCCATGGTTTTATGACTTATCTAAAATTTCTTCTGTGATGGAAAGTAGGAAATATTTAATGAATTTTGACATTGACATTACGTTTTTAGGACTGCATATTTTGCAGAGACAAGTGGGTAGAAGAGTGCAGCGTTCAATACTCAGATGATGGTCTTATCTGGACAACATACGAGGAGAATGGGAGCAAGAAGGTGCGTAAAACACATATATATTTTTATAAACGAAGAGAGAAAAAATTGCTTGCCTCCACCGGGATTCGAACCCGGATCGTCTGGGTTACAGGCCCAATACTCGATTGACATTATATTTCTAAAGATAATCACACGGGCACAGAGATGACGATTAATAAAAAATCGATAAATGATCTCAATTTCTCGATAAACTCTCAAAGACAAGTGCTTCGAAAAACGGAATCTTACTACATGTAACTGCTCTGATGACAAATGCTCCATCGCCGTTTGATCCGCAAGTGCTCCAAGGACAACTACTCTGATAGGTTGACCCGCGACAAGTACTCCAACGACAATCGCTCCGGTGGCAACTGCTCCAAAAGCAACTGCTCCGACAACAACTGCTTCGACGTCAATTACTTCGATTATTTCTCATGCAATCTTCGACCTTATTTTTACATTGAACACATTTTAGGGTCTTCAGAGATGAAAATACTTCGAAGTAAATCTTTTACATTCGAACCTTTGTAAATCAACATTTATAAATCGTTACCCCAGATATTGCGAGGAATTAAACAACATTCAATAATGCAGAGCCGACGTGCACGATTATTATTATGAAACAATCTATGTCAAAAGAGGAAAAAAGGAAAATAAAGTAAAATTTGATACATATAATATAATATATTCTATTAACAATCAAATAGTACCAATTAATAAACAAAAAGGGCTAATTATTTGTCCAAAACCGATCCAAACAGAAGTTCATTCTTGACTAATCGGAAAAGGAGGACAGCCGATTTGTCATTGGATAAATTGAATGTTGCCGGACCAGCTGTCGTCTAAAAAAATGTTGCACTGATCAACTGTGCTATAGCGTTTGTCGTCAGAGTAATTGTGATCGGACCAGTTGTCGTGAGAGTAATTGTGATCGGACCAGTTGTCGTGAGAGTAATTGTGATCGGATCAGTTGTCGTCAGAGTAATTGTGATCGGATCAGTTGTCGTGAGAGTAATTATCATCGGGTCAATTGCCGTCAGAGTGATTATCATCGGATAAGCTGTCGTTAGAGCAATTATCAACGGGTCATTTGTCGTCAGAGGGATTATCATCGAATCAGTTGTCGTCAGAGTAATTATCATCAACTCAGTTGTCGTCAGAGTAATTATCAGCGGGTCAGTTGTCGTCAGAGCAATTATCATCAACTCAGTTGTCGTCAGAGTGATTGGCATCGAATGAGTTGTCGTCAGAGTTTGTTTTTTTTTTGGGAGGGGGGGTCACAGATGGATGATATACGCTATGACTCAATTCAAATTTAGTGTGAACCGTTGACAACCATTCAATTTTTATTAAAGTTATTTGCCGGTTTTAAAACCTCGCCCTGGAATTTGAGAGTTGGCTGGTCATCTTCTAGGCCTATTAGCTAAAACTAAACCACTGTCGAAGACAATGTCCAACTGCAAAAAAAATACCTCGAGCAATTCAAATTAGAGAGATATTATACGAAATGAATTCTGTTTTGCATTTCAGATATTCACTGGGAACACAGAATCACACAATGTCGTCTTTGGTAATTTCAGTCCACCAATTCTCACCAGTCATTTAAAGTTGAACACAGAGAGTTTCTATTAGGGATGTCAAGGGAGTATTATTACCAGTTGGTGGACTCCGCGTTGAACTGTATGGATGCTTTGTTGATTAACAAAAACAGTCTTAGATCTTGGCCGAAGTTTCAGTTACATATAGCTGATTAAAATATTTGGTTTCAATTAGACCAAAAGAGACTGTTCTAAATCATTTAAACAGACTGTAGATTTCTGTGGGTTTTTTTGGTGTATTTATTTCAAACAGAGGTAATACATTCACATTTAGTTACTTCAAGTCGAAACTACTTCGCAAATAGTGGAGCCAGGCTTCCTTGGGTTAACGTTCCAATTTCAAAAGAAGATTTTTAAAAATTTGGTATGAATTATGATTAAATGCAATGAGTATGTACTTGTATATTACCTGTATGCCGAAACGCTGTGCCGTGCGTCAGGAACAAGTTGTATTTGTTTGTTTGTTTGATTGGGGTTTTACGCCGTACTTAAGGTAATTTCACTCATATGACGGCGTGCAGGCCAAATTGGTGAAGGAAGCCATCCCCGACGCCACTGGCAACAAACAATGACAAGATGTAAAATAACCATAACAGGACGCCACAACATATCTTCTCTGTGTCGCCCCTTAGCTCTGAGAGCACCAGCGCAACAGGAAGCTCCCTCCATCCGCCCGCGAACAAGTTATAACAAAACAACATGGTTGCCTGACATTAGGGGAAATCCTGATGTCAAGATGTAAATAAATGCATTAAAAAAATTGGAAGATTGTTTATGCAGTTAATGAGATTAAATATGGAAGTTTCATCTCCATATATGAGGTATAAAAGTGGAAAAACTTAAATCACGATCTCAAAGAAAACAATGTATGTTCTTAAAAAAATTAGGTTAAATGTAAGCTATCTCTCTTAGTATGAAAGACAATATAGATGTTACCGTTTTCCAGAATAGTATTTCTTACCAAGGCATGCTGTTGGAGATAAGGAGGAGGAGATAACTCTCACAGCTGGAGTTGATCGGCCTGATAAAGTTCGTTGCCTTGCACTGTCGATCGACGCTGTGGAAGGTACGGAACATATTGTGTCGAAGTATAAGACAGAACTTTAACATCACCCCTCTAAAAGACAATCAAGAGAACCGTTTCTCGATATGAAAGATGTCTGTGTCCACTGTTTATCACATTCCGGGAGAGGCGATTCTCTGTATGAAAAGTGGTATTCGATTGGTCTATTCGTTTTAGCTAGTTCACTTTGATCTCTGCCTGGCTGCCGAAACGGGATAAACGTAACAAGACTGATGATAAACTTTGTGGCGACATCAGTCTTGTCTCGGAAAGATTTCCTACACTGATTAAGTCAAATGTTAGAGCAACTCAAATCAGGCGAATAAATCAACCTGGTAATACTTGATTTGTAGGCTGGACACATGTTTTCCAAGCTAACCACAAGTACCTTTATTTGCTCCATCGAGTCATGTAACACATTAAACTTTCAGGAGAATAGAGCAGAATGGTACGTAATAACCCGTATAGCAGTGTAGAGTGCGCATGTGAGATCTGGGTCTTGAAGAAGATAAACAAAAGCAGGTGACTGGGCTTTTGCAATGACCCTTACCTATAAATGTTGCCTTGATTTCATTTTTCTGGAGATTTACATTATTTTTGGTGGCAATGTGTCCAGAAAAACTCATGAAAAGAAATCTTCCCTGAAGAATACAACACTCCAAGAATATAAGTCTTCTCTTCGCCACCATTGAATCCTTTGTCCATTTCTTTCAAAGTTTAGGGCCTATGTATTGGTGGGAAACCCGTGAATTACTGTTACTTCAGCTCACAAAAAGAGTCTAAATGAAAATCATTGTCTCGACTGTTGTGTTGCGATCAACTTCAACAAAAGAAGTATCAACGTTTATAAAGTTAGACCGTGTTTCGCTTTACATCGTCCAATTACAGACACATGATAAGTAGCCAATATCATGTTCTGATGTCTCAAAGCATTAGAGTACTTCTAATATCATCACTTTCAATACAAAATCACTAAATATCTTTTTATCGTACAACACCGAAAAGCGAATGGCGATCTTCTTTTTTCGAATAGCGTGATCAACTCAAACAGTGTAAATTTTAACGGAATTCATATCATTTAGCTGTCGACTGAAGGAGCTTCCTGTTGCCCTTGTGCTCTCAGAGCTAAGGGGCAACACGGAGCCAATCTGTTTGTGACGTTTAGCACTGTAAATGTGCGCATTTTGTCATAACACCACGTATTATGTCCTGTGCTTGTCTTGTATTTTGTCATTATTTGTTGCCAGTGGTGTCGAGGGTGGTTTCCTTAATTCACCCATTGGACTGGCACGCCGTCATATGAATGAAATAACCTTAAGATGGCCCTACGGCGTAAATTCCCAATCAAAGAAACATACAAATATATAATTTAACCCGTAACAGTGTATGGGACTGCTTATTTCCAATATATATCGGTACAAAGAATCCGTCTGGTTTACTGAGACCACAGCTAGATGCCGATATTTGATTGGCTTTCCGGCTGTTTTAGAATATAGCGTTAGATGGGAGGATAGTGTAAAATACTACAGTATTTGAGTACACCTATTTAAACGTTATACAGAGCTTACAAATCGACTAGCGTTCTGAAAGCTTTATACATCTAAAAATTAATGTAACTAACGGAACTTAATTCGAAGGGCTCTGTACGGTTAACTGAAGAAAGTGGAAAAACTAACTGAATAGCGGTCTGTTATATCTGCGATATACTATATACTATATCCCAGGTTAAACTCACGAATAAGTTACAATCTCTGTCAGTAGGAGATTTGGCGGAATGGTTAGCGTAGCTTCCACAATTTATTTTCCAACCAGTTGTCAACAGTACAAGACATAAGTTTACGTCTAACATTACCTCTTTCAATGCAAAATCACTTAATATCATTTTATTGTACAACGCCGAATAGCGAATCGCGTTCTGGTTCTATCGAGTAGCGCTATAATCTCTAACGGAATGGATGCAGTTTAGTTTCTACAATTCGTTCTCCTACAGAACACTCCAAAAATAACCTAATGAAAATAGAACATGATGTGGACGTGATGTGCACAAGATGTTCACATCATGTTTCAACCATGTCCATCACATTGAGACACCATTTTCTCTTTAAACTCTTTATTTTTTAAGAATATTATCACAACATTTTACACATATGTTCACTAAACTATGCTTAGACCATTATTCACACACATTTCTTGGTTAAAATTTAATTAATTATCTCAAAATTAACTGTGAAACTGAATAGCCGGCTAGAACATGTTGTCAACATGTTGTGGACTTGTTGTTCACATCATATTGACCATGTCATTAGGTTATTTATTTGGTGTACTGTATATACTTTGTTGAAAGAGGGCAATCAAATACCATTGTTATTAGCCTAGGCTACAATGCCACTATAGGTGCTAATTATGCACAGCAATGTATACCATTGCAGTCAATTCTAAAGTGTTCAGATTTTAATCCCCAAATCACCACTGTGAGAAAAATGGCTCTTGTTGAATAACCTCTATTGCCTTATAAATCTGATATTTAGCGACACTTTCCTATATTTTGGGAAAAAAATAGAAAGTTTGTTGCTGCTGCTTATCATTACTCCCACCTGGCCATCTAAGTACATTTCTTATTCTAGTTGTTCATCCTAGGCTCTAATTTGGCCCCACTTTTCCCCAGGAATTTGAGTTACCACAACAAAAATTGTTTTCTTGTGCTCTAGGTGTTGTATTTATGTACTTTATTTTTATTTTCAGAAGAAAGGTTTGCTCGGTTCCCGGGTAAAGAAGCCATTTTCCGTACTTCATACACAGAATTTTGCCAATATCAAGCAATCATACACCCCAAAACGACCAAGCTTAAAAGGCAATGTTGTCCTTACTGGATTTAATAAACACAATTCGGAATCCCACACTGAAAGTGAAAATATTGCTCCAGATGATGTTTCTTCAGTGTTGAACAACACAGAGGCAGTAAGCACCATAGTGTCAGCAGTAGATGTGTCGTCCCAAAGCTTTGTTACCACACCTAAACAATCCTACTTAGTTCCAGAGAATCGGAACTCTGTTCGTAGATCAACAACCTACACTAAAATTGGCATAACTGCTGATACGCCAGACAGGACGGTGATTATGGACCGTAAAATACTTTCTGTTACAGTTAATGCAGATCCTACTTCTGACACCAATTTCATGTTTCTTGAGGAAGCAAAGAAATGTATTACTTTTGAAGCTCAAGCACTTGCCCAGAAACTTGACTTGAGCCCCCGCCTCGCTGGCTGTACAACTACTCCCAAACATAATGAACAATCCCTTACTCAGTCTTATATCTCCCCAAACACATTTCTACGAGAAAACCTGGCTGCAGTCTCCACGCCCAGTAAGCCTAAACTTGCTGATAAAAGTGCTTTCAGCGGAACAGGCTTACCACCTTCATCAGAAAAGCCAATAGCTCAATCAACATTTACAAAAGTCGATCATGTCAATTCAGAAGTTTGTAGAACAGAAACTTTTCACAAAGAAATAACCCAAAGCAAAAGGTCTGTGACACCGACGACAAATAGAAACGTTAAAATGAAGTCATTTGTGCAAGTCAGCCCAATGTCTTTCTTAAGAGAAAGTTTATCAAATACACCAGACCTTGGGAATGTGTCAGCTTCAAGTGACACCATACCAAGTCCCGGCCTTATTCTCAACAACTCTGTGCCACATGAGATCGTGGTCCGGCAATTAGGTTCTGTTCGTAATAGTTTGTCATATGGGGACATACCACCTACAGGCTGGCAAGCCTCCCCTATAGTAAATTCACCAGCTTTCCCAATCTTTATACCTATGGATGCAAAGGAAAAAAACAAGAGACGATCAACAAGTTCAGTGGGGATGGCAGTGGCAAAAATTAAAAACATCCGACGTCGAAGTGAATCAAAATGCAGTAATAAGAAGAAACTGTTTAGAGATATCCCAGACACCCAAAGCCCAAGAAGAAGTACATTCGTTGTCAAATCCAAAGTTATTGACAAATCATCTTCGATGCCAGAAAAAAAAACAAGTTCCAAGGTCACTAGAAAGGTCAAATCAATTGTAGCAAACACAAAGCAGAAGACCGAAGCAAGAAAATCAAAAACTTCAGGACAAGACCTCCAGAACATAAATTTTTCTCCAAAGAACGCAGCTCAGACCGTTTGTACTCCATTAGCTATGCCAGACAAGGCAAACTTAGCCAGGTTTACTATGGTGGTCAAAAATCCCAAAGTTTTGGTCCAAAATTCAACTTTTTCAGAGGCTGCAGGATCTAAAACTGAAGTTAAAAAAAATCTGCTCAGTGATTTGCCTGCGACAAATACTCAAGGCGGAAAGAAAGAAATAAACTCTTCCACAGTTATAAAGTCAAAAGTCGAACCCCAAAAACAAGCTGCAGATATTGCTAAAAGTAATGTTCAGACTAACGAGAAAAGCCTGAGAGAATTATTTCCCAATTCGCCAACTAAAAGCTGTATGATCGACGTGAATTTTGTGACAGACATAGGATCACCAGAACCTCTTCCCACAAGTCCTCACCCGGACATGTCACGGCGCGGAACGTTGACGATCACTAAAGCAAAACCGTCAGATACTCTGATGAAATCAACATTACCAGGAAAGGCGCTATTTGAGAGCACCTCAAGCTCAGATAACCACGTCTCCCCGTGCCGCTCAAGTTCAACATCAATTCCAGAAGAAGTAAATGCTGGAGGGAATACACATATACAATGTATTCAAGCATCAGCCAGTAACGTTACGCTTCAAGCATCAGCCAGTAACGTTACCCTTCATGATGTTGAACCCCTGGATTCGGCATTTAATTTGTCTTCAGGATTAACAAAGATTTCCGAAGATTACCAAATCAGTGGCGATTCTGCTTCCAGCACAGAGGTTTCTCCAGCACTGCTGAATTCAAGATGTCTCCCTTTAGAAAACATATCTGATACAAAGCGTACTAAAACCTCACCAGCCATTGACAGAAAGGAAACATTTTTCTCTCCAGAAGAAAGTAAAATTAGAAGTTCTACTGATAAGGATTCGACTGACACAAAATCACCGACCGTTTCACCGTCTATAGATCACAAAGAAACTTTTGTGTCTTTGGAAGCTCTTGATGAGAATATTAAAGATACTCCTGTACGGGGGCAAAATAATATGGAAAATAGTCAACCCAGAAAGGGAAGAATGAAACGACAGTTAGCCCAAAGCCAAATTATACCTGCACATGACATAATGGTTACCATTCCATCCGAAAGGAAAACAGTAACTACCCAAAAGAAACGTTATCATAGCGACAGCTCAGCTGTTCTCCGAAAATCTAACATTGAACAACAAGAAAAACGACAGAAGATAACTGATGCTATAAAGTCCCAGGGACCCACTAAAGGCAGAATGAGACGAGCAACAGACTCTAGCTTTAACTCAGGTAAAGTCAATTCTTTGCAGTTTCAAAAATGAAAACAAACTAAACTTTGTTCACATCTGGAATACATTCTTTATTACAAAATACTGGGCGTCAATTGTTGAAATCCATCAATATGACATCAGGGATTTATATAAGTCCATGTCTTAAGAAACTAATCCCACAAAATGGATGCCGTCTGGCTAAGGGCAGTATGTTTCTAGCTTACATTCATGCTGTCTTTGCTTAGCAATGGAGGAACATAAACTTTCCAACACAGCAAATCGCTTCATATTTTGGTTGTATTTACTGTTTGATGTTGGTGTACAACGCCGGTCATATAAGGGAAATACCCTTGATTACGGCATAAAATACCAATCAACCAAACACAAAATGGAGCAGGTGGTTGGAGGGAGTTTCCCATCCTCTGGTACTCAGAGCTAAGGGCCAACACATAGCCGATCTGTGTACTGTAAACTTGGACACTTTGTCTTATTGCACTATGTTTTATGACATGTGCTTATGGCGTTGAGGGTGTTCCTTAACTCATTGAGCTGGTACAACGTCATATGAGTGAAATAACATTAAGTACGATGTTAGACCCCATTCAAACCAAAACCACAAAATGGAATATTTAGGCTTATTGTCAATATGGTAAATAAATTAAAAAAAAGGCTTCAATTCATGATGGGAGACATACTAAGGAAAGGTCAGTTTTGTTTTCTGAAGAAAAAAGATTTCATTATCAGTAAAGATTTGTGCAATGTAGGCTGACGTTCAATGAAATTAGCTACAGTGTGTTTAGTTTCATGCTTGATGTGATGATTAATTTTTTCTTTAATACTGCCTTCACTCGTTAAGCATGTAACGTTAAACCTCAATCAATGATTGTTTTGCAGGACATGGGAAAGGCTGTAACAAACTGACTGGCCGAGCAGGTGTAGCTCAGAGCAGATTAGTTCTCGTTAAGAAAGGACACACAGGTATGGCATAGAGACTTGAATTCAAAAGGAAACGTAGCTGTCTAATCAAACATATCATTTGACATTAACGGGGCTAACAACAATTTTAAATTCCTCTGCAGTAAAAAGTATTGACCAGATTTTTGACTGTCAAATTGTTTTTCTTCACAAAGAACCCTTGATATGCTTTTTTATCGTTATGAAAAAGATCATAACCAGTTTTTCTTTATTTTAGGATAACACTCTCTACATGTATCTGTTCAAACTAAGCAGGTTGATAAAGTAAATCTTTTAAGAATCCAAAATTGAATATTTTCCTTCATAATTGTTGTAAGGGTTCGGTACTCCCAATCGACCACAAGTATATGAGGGATTCACACGAGGTGACTCAGCTATCGCGGGTAGTGATTTTAAGGAGGTTTCCTTACCGGTTTTCCACCTTTTTTAGTAAGGCAGAGTAAGAAGTGGATAATCTGTCATCATATAAGTGAAATACCTTTGAATATGATGTTAAACACCAATCAAACAAAATTACTTCCTTCTATATAACCTACAATTATTTCCAGAAATGTGGAGATTCAGGAACATTGTGCTGTCCAAATAATCTCACAATGTTAATACAGGTTCTGATTTAGTATTCACATCCCATGTAATGTCAATTACCAAAGAAATTGCAAAATATTCTCTCAGGTTTTTTGTTGTTTATAAAGCCCAAGGGTTGAGTTGGAACAGAATTACATGTACCTTTGGTCTCCGCAGTATCAATAAGGGCTACATTAGTCTCTGCAGCTAGAACAACATGTGATTGGTTGCACCCATTTCAACAAGCCCTAATGGCACCAACAAAATTGAATGACCTCAAATGTCAACATGAAAGAATGTCTTTTGTCACCATAAACCTCCCAATTGACAAAGCAGTTTGTAAAATGATGTACATGTTGCTTAAAATACCCAATCTAAAATAGAATCTATCATACTTCCTACGTTGATATATCGACTCTAAGATACACTCAGTACATCTTGTTTAGCACTACTTTCAAATGCTGATCACGTGAAGCAATCATGTGTCTAACCAAATCATGTAACTCTTTTATAGTAGTAGGTCAAAATGGCGGAAGTTGTGAATTAGCACAGCAATATCGATCATCTTTGAACTATTTCGCGGAAATCACATGTTTTTTTCTCGGCCATATTAACATTATGAGATATGATAGGGGTGATTTTAGATATGAATTGAAGTATGTATACCTAATATTATGTTATTTTCCGTACCAAAAGTCGCCCCAAATATTGGCGGAAATTCATACGTCGATGTCCTGGCACGGCCTGCGAGAGTTGTCTTAGCCTCGTTTAAAGAAACTCTTGCGAGATACGATTGTAAAATACCATTATTATAAGGACAAAAAATCTAAAATTTATTCAAAAGTCATGTGTAAAAACAATTTTTTTCCCCTACGTATCAATACCTATAGTTCCAACCAATCCTAGTCTACCCTACATGTTTATTCTGGTATGCACTTTATTTAAACAAAAGCATTCATGACATGCAGATTTTATTTACTTTTATTATAATTTCCAGCGGGTCGTTGGTGCAAACTACCTGTGCCCTGCTGATCTGCCATGGTGTTTTGCACTGTAGATTTGCACAATTTGTCTTTAACCACCTTGTTTTGCTTACTGTGATTATCTTGTATCTTGTCGTTGTTTTGTTGTCAGTGACGTTGAGGGTGGTTTCCTTCAACCATTTGACTGGTATATGATGCCTTTATATAAGTGAAAAAACCTTAAGTACGGCTTAACTCTTTTAGATAGAGGACTAAAACTATATATAACTAGGAAATATTTTGGCTTTCAGTTGAATTAATACTATATTCATTTTTGTTCATTTTTTTAAGATTTGTGAAGTTCAAATGTTTGTTGAGATAGAAACTGCTCGGAATGGGAGGCATACATGTATATGTGCTTCTCAAACACTAAAAGTGGTGGTTTTTATTTATTGCCACCACATGTTATCCCAACAGGTTTATTTTTAATTGAACTGATCTTTTTGTTTTAAGACCCATATGTGAAAGTGTCGCTAATGTGTCAAGGTAAGAGAATAAAGAAAAAGAAGACCTCGGTGAAGAAGAACACCTTAAACCCAGTGTATAATGAGGCTATAGTGTTTGACGTTCCGCCGGAGAATGTGGAGGAAGTGGGTCTGATTATCAAGGTTATAGACTATGACAGGTAATCCGATTATCACCTTCTCTAATTACATCAAAGCTATAAGGCTTATTCTAAAGTGTGCACTGACAAGTATTTTAAAACCGAACTCACAAACTAATGCATTTGTAACCCTGGTTTTTGTGGAGCCCACTTGTGGTGAGCTCGATATAGTTGCCACAAATGGCGGTGTCTGTGCGTGCGTGCGTGAGTGTGTGTGTGCGTGCGGGTGTGTGTGTGTGTGTGTCCATTTGATCTTGTCCAGGCTGTAACTTTCTTCTGTAAAAGAATATTTTAAAATAACTTGGCATAAATGTTCACCATGATCAGACGGTGTGTCGCGTGCAACTCCCAGGTCTGTCGCTTCAAGGTCAAAGTCACACTTAGA
>JAUELC010070037.1:0-12270 GCA_031471745.1 Cryptochiton stelleri
TATATTGATGTTCATATGTGTAGAATGTATCCTTTGATATGTATTGTCTCGTAACGTTGATTCCCACATCCTCCGTCTAACTTACACCTATTCCCACCCGTTCCATTCCTTTTTAAAAAGTACCTATGTACTCTGAAATAATATGTTGCTGTTAATATGAGTTAGTTATATCATGATATGTACAATAAGATATATACAGGCAATGTATTTAATCACGGCAAAGTTTTTGGCGTGCATAAATCTATATTATGCAGATATGAATGCGCCATTCAAACCAAACAAACAAACAAACAAATAATAAATTAAATTCTTCGGAATGGTAAATAATTATGTGGTTGACGGAAGCTTCCTGTTCCCTGGTATAGTCTCTGGGCTAAAGGGGCAACACGAAGCTGGTCTGTTGTAGGCAACTTGTGGCGTCTAGCACAATCAATTTGCTCACTTTTGTTTTATTGCACCATGTCTTGCGACCTAAGCTTGCCTTGTTCCTGTTTGTTGTCATGCAGTGAAGTAGAGGGTGGTTTGCTTCATCCGTTCCTGTCATTGGGCTGGCACGCCATCATATGTGAGAAATAACTTGAAGTGCGGCGAGAAACCACAATCAAACAAACAAGCAAGTCTTATTGCACCAGGTTTTGCGTCCTATGCTTGTCTGTTATTTGGATCCGTTTCGTGACTACATCTTTGTTTACGAGGAGGTTACACAATGTTTGTTGTAACGGCACATCTCTGTATTTCAGTCTACATTGCCTCTTAACGCTTATCCAGTAAGATAATTTAGCTCAGACCTGGTTCGTTTCGCAGAGTTTTCCCTAAATTCTTAATAGCATAAGTGAAGTAATACCGGCGAATAAATTAAAAAAATAATAAAGAAACACCAAGACTTTCAATGATTTTCATCTTCTGATTTTATTGAAGAGCAACATTGCAATACAAGTACTAGCATCGTTATGTGCACTGAAACGTTGCTCGACGATAAATCCAGAAGTTAAAAATCAAAAATAATTAAAAAAAATCTTGATATGTTACTATCACAGCTTCTAAATACCACTAGAAGAAGTTAAAGAAACGCCGTTTATACAAATATACCATATATATTATATAAACTTGCATGTATAACAATAAATTATTACACCTTTATATTGTATAAAAATAGTAAAAATATATTCTGGTATACCGGTAGTTCATGTCAGTTTAAGTAGTTACGCTCTTGCAAATAGATATTTACTAGTTATTCAATTAGGGTACCAGACTTAAGTTTCAAGCTTGTCATAATGATATTACTGTTGGATAGAGAAATGTTGGTAAAAAAATGATAATTTTATTATATAGCAAGATTTCTGAACATAATGCTTCATTAATATTTATATTACTAAAAACTCAGCATCATGTGTTCATCTTAGAATAGTTATAATATAACAGATCAAAAATAATATATTTTTGGATTTTTAAAAAAAAGTTGAAACACTATAAAAAGATTTTGGGCTGTAGCCTATATAATTTGTTCAGCTGAGCCAGTTTCCTTTCCAGTATTGCACAAATCCTATAGTTGATGATTGTGGTTGTTGAAACTTATTTGTCGGGTTCATCTTCAATAGCATTGCTCTCCTTGAATCAAAAACATCGACTCTTACTCTTCACTCGTTTTCCCATTATCATCGTAACGGCTAATTCCATTTCGAGGTTTGTTGGAAGAAGACTTATCTTTGATATACACGCTGTCCGCAACGCCATTCAATGGATCGGCTTTGGTGTACTGCGTGGTATCCGTCAGCGACATTGCGTTTACAGAAAAGCTACGTCTCTTTGAAGGGAGTTTATGTCTATGCAGAAATAAAAGAAATCACAGATATAGTTTGAAGCGTAAAAGAGATGAATAAAAGAAGTTAACAGATAAATGGAGATTGGCGCTTTTGGATTCGAATCGGTGTACATGAGCTACTCACTGCCATGCAGAAACTCTTTGAATCATATTAAAGGCAAGCAAACTGTAGTCTCTAACCATGTCAGCTCAAAAATGTATTGTTTTTTTTTTTTTTGCTACTAAATATCATTCTCGATTCTTGATACCACTGCGTGCCCCATCGCATTTTTGTTCCAAATCGCCTATCTCCGGTAACTTCCGTCCCCTTCGATTAACGGCTTTTGTGTATTGAATGGCCATTTGCGCCACGCCATATTTGGCGCTAAGGGTAAAACTTGCATTCCATGGAGATAAACGTATCTTTTATTTCATCAGGTGCATACCACACAAATAAAAATCAACGTAGAGCTTGTTACAGCAGAGAAAATAGGGAAATGGAATTTAACTATTTTTCATAGTTTTTTTCATTGTCCAATTGGCCAATTACAACTGGAGAATCAAGTCACGTGAAGAATTTTCGAAGGGGAAAATATCGTATAGTCCCACCTTAAATATATAGTACTAATCACATACAAATACTGTACGTTTTCTTTTCTGGTGGGGTATAGACAAGCTTTTTTTTGTTCATCCTATAATACCTCGCAGATTTCTTTCATGGAACAATTTGTTTTGTTATTTACAATTAGGCTACTGTACTATGTTACTGTGTAACACACAGGCGACCAAAAAATAGGTATTTTGCGTTGTTACAGAACATGAATTATTGATATTTTTCTCAACAAGTAAAAGTTGGAGACTTTTCGTTAGCTGGTGCAAGCCTTGTACCTATATATAGAGTATTTTTAGTTTTAACGTAACTGTTTTAATATATGAACAAAATTCAAAACTTGATAAAATCGAGCCAATCAGAATGTTTTGAAAAACCCTAATTTTGAGCGCGTATGGGACTTAATTAAGAGCTAAATAGACATTAAACATCAGTCGAGAGAATCTTAATGTTGATGAGTGGAATATCCAAGTACAATTCATCCGTGTATTAGGATCAGTTCTATGGCACAATCGAGTGAGGGAGCAAACAGATCGTATGGTTGGTCGAAACGAAATAATATATCAAAGGAGTAAGTCAACAACCGGCAAATATACCTGGTAGAGATTCTATACAAAGTCTTCTAATTTACCTGTATATCAAGAGCAGAAGTAAAGATAGTAGGGCGACCAAAGCCAAACACGAACTCCCTCCAATTAATGCCTTCTTCCAAAACGCCATTTCTCTCTTTGGGGTCGTCACTGGAAGAGGGTCTACATCCGGCGGGTCAGTCGTCAATAGTGACAGGCTACAGCACTTGTTTAAAATGTCGGCAACTTTGTCCTTGTCGTATAAGATTCCTTTATTGACGATTTGCCTGGGCACAAAAGGGTCTGTGTATATTGGAGACGGGAACAAAAATGAGAACATAACATGATCTTTTTTTGCCAGTTTTACGGTGATACTTTAATAACGTGGACGACACGGTCACCTGCATGGTTTGTTATAGATGCGAAAATGTATCTGTTTCGAACTGACGCAATAAGAACCAGCCAACGAAAACAATGGTTGGCGTTGCGTTTATTGGTCCTTTCCTTAAATACGTTTAATGTGACCTTCTCCAAATCTAAATTTTATGAAAACGGTTGTTGGGTGACATGGAACATAAAACATAAATTTAATTCGTTTGTTACTGGAATATATGACCCCCTACACCTCCACCCTCTCACACACACACACCTGATCTATCTCAACTATAAGAATACTGAATTTAACCACTCCTGTACGACCACACTCATTGACATGAGGGGAAAATAAAGATCATAAAATATTCTATTCGTTTTCAGTGTATTATCTATCAAGTACCAGCGCCATTGTTAGATTTAAACACGGAGTATGAACCATTAAAACAACAATACTGTCGAGTATACAGTGCAAAGTCAACAGTCAAAGTGGTAAGTTAAACCAACATAGGTATATAAACAATTATAACTATATACTTATTCATATATTGTTTACAACGTTTCAAGCTCATTCCAGAGATCGTAAGTTAATAGTAGGCCAATTGTACATGTTTTTCTAAATTGTTGGTTGTTTGACTGGGGTTATACGCCGCACTTTATAATGTATTTCACTGGACGCCACTGGCAACAAACAATGACAAGATAGAAGATAAAGCAGAGGGCATAATACATGGTGCGAAAAGACCAAGTGTGCAAATCTACAGTGCTAGACGCCACAATAGATCAGCTTCGTGTTGCCCCTTAGCTCTGAGAGGACCAGAGCTCCCCCAACCGGCCGCCCCCTACTTCCAAATGCCACCCAAAATAAACCACATATATTACCACTAACTGTTGCGTCCTTGCCATATTGACAGAACGTGCTCTGTGTATCTCGCCTGACCACAATCTGTACAACAAACTTCTCCTCGTTGTCTGGCTCGGATAGGGGGTATCCTGCGGACACGCTCACATTGGAGATAGAGACAAACTCACCCGATCTGAAAGTATTTACACCAAGTGTCCGTGTTTGTACAACAAAATTGATAAGTTTTGTGAAAAATATGGCAAATTAGTCAATTATCTAGCGCGAGGTCAAGTTTTAAGAATAAAAAACAAATAGAACAAACTTGGAATAGCGAGATCACTGTAAATGGTCGTTGGTCAGAAGAAATATTTTTTTTTAAAATTAGTATGTTGTACAAGAAGTCAGGATAATATTCACTAGATAATCCCCTACTTTTATTGACTGTTCCCAGGAGGAGAAGCTTGAAACGTCCATGTTGTTGTTTTTTACGCTAAACAAAATAAATGGATTTTGAGTCTTGACAAAAATGAATTATCAAAAAAATATGATTGTAAATAGCAAAATTTGCACTTCTGTGATTAAGTGTCGGTAACCACCAGAGTGCAATTGCTACGGTGCTTCAGTAACACAACCTCACCCTAATGTGGCCTGGTTTCCACAACAGGCCTTGAAGTTGTCCTCACAATACTGGTTAATAGAGTCTGATATTACTGGACGTAGATTAGCCCAAGCCAAAGACCACTGTAACAAGGAATCATAAAGAATAAAATTAAAAACATATTTCATGAATACTGATGTGATATAACCGAAATCTCGGCCCAAAGCCCATGACCACTAGAGGGAAAATCTCATTAACTTTAAAACAGCGCAATGGTTTTGATTGAGTATAAGAGTAATTGCACTCGTAAACACATCCCAAGCACGCCCCTGATCTTAGTATATGTATAATTATAGCATCTTTTGTACGTGAAATTGTTGGATGTACAAAAGCCCATACCAAGGACCTCTAGAAGAAGGTATTACCAGCAATTAACTTCATGACTTTAGGCGCCCGCGCCGTGCCTCAGCGGTTAGCGTGTCGGACTGCTGATCCCCCTTCGATGTACCGTAAGGGCTCGAGTCCCCCAGGCGACCACAGGTATACGAGGGAGTCACAAGGGGCGACTCCGGCTATTGCGGGTGGTGGTTTTTACGAGGTTTCCTCTCCTTACGAGGTTTTCCACCGTATTAAGTATAACGGCAGAGTAAGGAGTGTATAACCCGCCGTCATATAAGTGAAATACCCTTGAGAACGACGTTAAACACCAATCAAACAAACAAACAAATCATGACTAAAGGAGATAATTGTAATCTGCATGAAGTAAAGATGAGTTATAATAAAGCCTGGTATCACATGCCCGAGGTTACTCCAAGCTAATAGTCACCTTGATATCGAACATTTACGTTAGTTTAAGCTAGCTGTATTTAATAAAACATTTATGCCCACATTTGACTGAAAGAAATTAAATCAAAATTTCTAAACCCACAAGAGAGGTAAATTTCCATTAAAAAAAATGGCCTTAAAAAATAGCACATATATTTCGAATCTTGGTTTTGCCAGAATTTTCCATCATACACATAGAGATCATATTTGATTCAATTGGCACAGATGTGTTGTTGTCAATCTTAAGTATAACCTCTTCAATTACCCGCGGTCTAACAAAGTGTGAGTTTCCTTACCGTGCTAATGTTTCCTGCCAACTTCAGATATTCTCCAAACTTAGCTTCTGCCTTTGAAACTGTCAAATAGATATATATATATACGATATCAGGACATTTACCACATTCTTACAAGTGATAGGTAACGTATAAAATGACCGAATGTTTAAAATCACATACGTACCCAATGTTAGGGTTTTTCAACAAATTCTGATTGCCTCAATTTTAACAAGTTTTGAAGATTGTTTATAAATAAAAACAGTAACGTTGAAATAAAAACATTCAATTGGCACAAGGCTTGTACGAGCCAGGAGAAATCCTGCCATAATTCAAATTCAACGTAAAGAGGGCCGGCCATTTTTCCTCATTTGTGTCAATTAAACCGGCATTTGATCCCACCACGGTGGATGATCTTACAGGTACGTAACGAGTCAACATTTTGAATATTGCAAGGGGCTGGGCTAATAACCGTTTACATGGAGTAACGTCAGTAAATGAAAGCGTGGCGCAGATTTGACAGCAAATTGCAGAATTTTTTGTTTGCAGTTTTTTTGTTTTTTGTTTTTTTAACTTTCACTTAACCTACACATATGGGGATGATTAACGGAAAGCCTCTCACTATTACTTCTGGAGAAAATATTAATACCGTAACTCATGTAATTTTTATTGTTGGGTGCGTATGTGACTTAACTGGTGGTGGGTGGGTGAACAGGACACAAGAAGGTATTAAAACAGAAAAAACCGTTATGCTGGTCACTCGATTATGTGATAATGGAATTGGATTCCCTTCCTGTCATTGTGAAACTGTTACTTCCATCCTGATAAATCTAGCAGATCTTTGACAATTTTTAGCAGGAAAATCGATGTATTGATATTTTACCAATGACATTTCATGTGTTAAACGTATTTTTAAAAGGCAATTTTTAGCGACTCTTAAATTCGTAATAATTAATTAATGTGCATATATTCTATATAAGCTGATATTTTTACTCCGTGTTTCTTTATGTTGATCTCCACGCATGTATTATAAAGGCCGTGTATTCCGCCCGTTTATTGGTCCTTGTGGCCTGTTTGGACCTGACTTTCAAAAAAAAGTTTAAAATAGGACAAAAGAATTATTGATATTATTTTATTTAACTCTGTATGAATTGTTCTTTGTACGGCTGCATATGTGGAAATAGGATATGCTGTACGGTTTAACGTATTTGTGATAAAAGAGCAAAATATAAAAACCTCTTCAACATACATTGACAGGTTTGTCCAGTGTAATCTCCAGTGCAGTTGCACCAACAGGTTGTATTATTCTTAACCAGAAGAGCTCCATTCAGACATTTCTCAACGTCACATATTACTGTAACTGTCACGGGCATTGAGGGCCTATGTGACGTCATGGTTGTATCGCCTGGTGACGTCACGGGTATTGAGGTCCTATGTGATGCCATGGTTGTATCGTCTGGTGACGTTACGGATATTGAGGTCCTATGTGACGTCATGGTTGTATCGCCTGGTGACGTCACGGGCATTGAGGGCCTATGTGACGTCATCGTTGTATCGCCTGGTGACGTCACGGTTGTTGTCTGGCGTGATGACGTAACGATAGGTGTAGTGGAAGAGTTCGTCTCTGAATCTGATTAAATAACAATAATAAATTCGGATTTTATTTCATAGTAAATTTTATAAAACGTTAATGCATTATATAGGGCTGACTTCTACGAATCTGTTTATGGTCAAAATACTCACAGAAGGCGTCAGGAGTATCAGTCAAACACCGCCATGTTATTTCTTTTCATATATTCTAAAGGTATAAAGTATTAAGTACGGTATATAAAAGTTTCCTCGTAACAACTTAACTTATTTAAATGCCACTTTTACAAACTCCCTCAAAATGTCTTCATAGCTTATCGCCTTTTTTTTGTAAATTGGAAACTTAAATTAAACATACATAAAACCCAAATAGAAAAACTCAGCGATAAAAGGTACCGGAGAAAGGTTGTACAAGATTTGGAAAATTAACTACAAATGATCACAAGGGAAATATAGAATGGAAAGATAAGAGGTTATATGCATGATAAAGCTGATATAAAACACCTTTTTTTTAACCAGAGGTCGAAACTTTTCTTACCACAATATCTGTTATCATCTGGGCATCCACGATCTAAATACAAAATAGAACAATATAGGAACATTTATTTTAATTATGAAACAATTGACAGCACTGATTTGAACAATCTTGTTGAACAACAGTTTCTTCAGCTAAGATACATGATATGTGTGTGTTGCGTAAAATGGGCGTGAAGAAAAATTTAAGAACATTTGATTGTTAGATAAGTAATCGATACAAATGTATGTTGTTTTCTATGGTTGTTTCCTATATAGTCAATCGGATAAATCAGCGAACACCCGTCTGTACTCTCTGTTGTATAAATGTTCTGGTACCAGTGGGTCTGGAAAAGGAATGTATATAGCAAGGCAAACAAGTGTTAAGGAACGGGGTTTTCTCTGTGCAGTACAAATACACTGAAAAAACATTCCATAAAAATAAGAAGAAATGTCTTCCTTAAACAATATTTTTTTGAATATTCCGGAACATGGAAAGAATGATTCAAGTCTTTAAGGAATATATCCGTAGTTCAGTAGTTTATTCCTTATATATGTATAGTGAATATGCCTAAGCAGCCTATCAACTCATAAAGGAATATTCGTGAAACAATCGTGATGAGTCATCCGGCTACCCGATTTGAATGGCTTTCTTGGCGGCGTCCATTTTTTCCTGAAAAGTGACACTTGCAAGACTAGTGGTTAAGCTTTAATCACATGGAATCTGACGGAAGTTTGAACCTCAAAGAATTCTCTTATAGGTTAAACTATTATATTTAAGAAATTCCCTTTCTTATTTTGTAGAATGTTTGCATGGACAGAAGGGGTTTTGAAGATTTCCACGGTACACGCTGAAACTTCTCTAAAGGAAAGAACGAAAAATAGTTCCAGTCGGTGCAGTTTCAGCCATCCTTAAACATTGGTCTCCTGAACACTGCCTATATATATCAACATTAGCGCTAGAAGTTTTAGGACAGACACTATTTCTAAAATCCCTTTTTGAAGGCAAGATATAATTCCTTTGAAAGAGCATCCATCAATATTCTGTGCTAATATACTGAAAACAAATGTTATAAAACAATAAGGAATGTATCTCGTAAACCATATTGATTGGATTATTCCTAAACAGGATGATTGATTCTGTAGTCATAATGAAAGTAGCCTATTCCTTAAAATATTAATCATTGTTCCAGAATTCTTAATGGATTATTTCCTTTAAAGAGTTTTACGGTTTTATTCCATAGAAGACCTATTCCTTAACGTTTAAGGAATAATCCGCTGGTGCAATATACTATGGGTGAATTCCTTAAAACGTTCCTCGCAATGTTCTGTATATTTTGTCAGAGTACATTGCATTGACCGTCTGAGAAATAAAAGCTTCAACAAGCTTTTGTTGATCCTTTTTCTCGACCATTATATAGTTCTTTTGTTGGGTTTTTGCGCCTTTTTCAAGCTTATGTTGCACAAGGACACCTGTATTAAAGAGAATGCTGTGTTTGTTTTGATTGTTCGATTAGGGATTAAAAGCTGTACATATATATAAACGGTTATATTCCACTCAAAGGAATGCTTGCCAGCCCAATGGCCGAAGGAAAGCACTTTAACGTCACTAGCAACAAGCGATGACAAGATAAAGAAAATCACAGGAGGCAAAATATTGTACAAAAAGACACAAGTTACTGTTTTAGTGCAAGAGTCCACAACAATTCGGCTTCGTGTAGGTGGGAGGCGGTTGGAGGGAGCTTCGTGTTGCCCGGGAGCTCTCAGATCTGAGGGGCAGCAAGAAGCTCTTGTGGCATCCTGTCTTGTCATTGTTTGTTGCCAGTGGCGTCGGGGGTGGTTTCCTTCACCCATTGGGCTGGCACGCCGTCATATGAGTGAAATAACCGTAAGTACGGGGTTAAACCCCAATCAAACAAACAAACAAACAGCATGCACTTTGGTCCAATCATGGGGATTTTATGGGGCTGGAAAAAAAACTAGTATTATGTTCCCATTCGTATTTAGCGATATTCAAAATTTGCGAATACGAATTGCTAATCTCATCTAGGTTTTCAAGATTGAAGCTGTCATAATATGTGTACACAAATACACATGTTCCACATTAGATACGGAACAAGACAAATCAGCCAATCAAAAGACTCCTTTGTTTCCATTCGCTACTTGGAAGTCAGTAAGATTTTAAAATAAGGGCAAGTGCCGTTTATATATTCTCCCTGTAAATAGCAATAGCTCAGTTTGAGGGCCCGTTATTGATATAAAATGAAGGCCTCAGCTATGTACGGCCCTGGCCAGTCCAAATATAGTACAACAAACTACATGTACCTGTTGTGTTTTTGTTGTTTTCAGTGTGACCGCCAATCATCATGGACTGGTCAGATATATATACCATTGCTGGGACTGAAAAGGTTCGCGATCTTGAGACTGAGCTGAAGAAGGAACTAGATGAGTTGAAAAATGAATTAGAGGAAAATGAACTGATACATGGACTTCCTGCCAGACCTATCAGGTATTTAAAGTAACGGACATTGAGCATTCAACCAATATGCACCTAATTGAGTTACAATACTGTAAATCCCGTAAAAACATCACCTTTTTTTGCATGTTGTGATAGTATTATAGCATGTAAACAGACAAATTTATGTTTTCTGTAAAATCCTGATTCTCCACTCTAACTGCAAAATTGGCCTATTAGTTCTTAACCAGTCCTTCCAAAGTGGTAATTGTATAGATGAAATTGTATGTGATTTAGGGTTAATATAGTATGTATAATGTACATACATGTACTATAATGTATGTTACCCATCCGAATAATATTTAATTCTTTTGTTCTTTACTTGTGATCGATAATGATTGTCTTGTGGTAGATACAAGGTCTGCCTGTGTCCATTTGAAGGATAGTTACAAAAAATCAAATGGGCTTAAAAAAAATTTAAAAATTTAATGAATTTTAACAAAAATTTAATATAAACATAATTTTGGAAAGATAGATAGTTTCATTTCAGGCAATAACCTGGATATATTTGAATGAATTCATGAAAATTTGCACATTATTATGGATTTTCAAGCACACATGTATTTTTTCTATATTTTTCAAAAAATTCAATTGAAAGTGTTTTTTAAAAATCAAACAAGGATGCTACAAAACATTCTGGTCTTGGAATGAACCCCTGGCAGGGAGTGGTTTCTTTTACGCTTCATGCTCATACACTTCATAAACACAGGGAAGTCAATTTTTTACAAACCCAAACTCACAAAATTTAATTTTTTTACCTTCAAAATTGAATGGTTTCTCCTTGAAAATGGTAAATATTGAATATTTATGGACCAAATTGAATATTTTATTCAATCTACGAGCAGGTAAGCGGCCCGTAGATGCGACTTCTATCAACCCTTGAAACAAGAGGCAGGTGTCCCAGCACTCTTCTAGATTAGAATTAGGCGAGTTACAGAGAGTTTTTAATGTTGTCATTGTTAAATTGTGCATACAAAATTTGCCCTCTGGCTAAGGGCAGCATGTTCCGAGCATAATCATGCTGTTTCTACGTAGCACTGGAGGAACATTAATTTTCCGACAGAGCAAAACACTTCACATGTTATGGATTGTGTTAGTGTGACTATTTACTGTTGGAGTAAGCTTACACCGCCGTCTTAAAGTGAAATACCCTTGAGTACAGCATTAAAAATCAATCAATCAAGCATACAAATTTATCATAGAGGAGAGTTACTCTCCTCATTCACACCTTCGGCGGGCACAAAGTGAGTGCTATGGATCACTCTCCTGCATTGAGAGGCCTGATATTGGTAAGTGCCACGTCATGTTGGCCTGGTGTCAGAGTACTAAATGGGGTTATGGGTCAAATGTCTATGGCAACGATAGTCCAGTAAGGCAATACTAAAGGCCAGCACACATCTTTACAATTTTGTTGCAGGAGACAAAAACCTGGTCTAGTCATAAAGGTTTGCGACAGAGTTTTGTTGCGAAAATTTTTTGATTTTTTCCTACAAAATTGCAAGTGATGTCAAAGTTCTGTGTTAACTTAAGACAACATCGATTTCTGCATTGTATGATGTTATTGGAGCTCCTTTACATCAAAAACAGTTTTTTTTGTTTATGACGTAGTAGCTAAAACACATGCCATACATACACGCAACATTGAAATGATGTCATCTGATGAACAACAATATTCCTTCTCACGTGTTGGTTGATTATCAGATCACGTGAGCACTAGGTGAATGAGAAAGAGTGATGTTATTTTGGGGGGGGGGGGGGGGGGGG